>CM074970.1:11718309-11730609 GCA_037577455.1 Pangasius macronema
GTATAAAATATAATAACCTTATGGAGCCTCCATTGTTTTTTACTGGAGACTGGAGATTACTTTTTACACCACATACAATATTCTCTTTAGCCAAGCAATGTCTGAAAACACTTTGGCCTCAAACACAAATCACAGCTGATGACATGAACAACTAGTTTATCCTCAATTTTATTTGAGACTCTTTATCATCTTGGGCCAAGCTCATCCTTGCTATCTATCTCTATCTCCAGGTCTGTATAATCCCTTTGTTTTAACCTTCTCCTTATTGTACAGTACTAATCAACACACGACTCGTTACTTACTGTTTATTTATGCACGTTCATGAGCAGGAGTCCTATGTGGAAGCTCCTTGGCTGAACTTTAGCTGGAAGGTGTAACAGTTTCACAGAATAAATTATTGTGTGGGGTTTTTTTTCCTGCTTAAAAATAACAAAGCATAAATGCGTTAGACTTTTCCAGGCGCTGATATTTCTCAGACAGTTGGCTTTGTTTTTCTCCATCTGTAATGAAAGATACAGAAGTGAAGAGAAAAGCTTTGCCCTAATCTGGTCAGTGTGCTTTCACATATTGCCAAATGATTTCTCATTTGCCATATTTTCTCCCCAAAATATAGAGATAATTCTATAAACAATGGTTATTAATATAATTGGTTATTATATTATTGGTTAAATAAACATGAACCACTGTGAATTAATAATGTATAAGAAATCATTTAAAAAAAACAACAACCAGCATGAGCACTCCAGAGCTGCAGACATGTTGATCCTACACAGAACCATATGAGACTGCAAACGTTTTAATCTCATACGGACATCTGGAGGCCTCGATTTCTCTCTTCACATGGATTACGGCTGCTTCTCTTTGCATGAGGATTAATGGATTGCGGTGCTTTTTCCTGCTTTTGTTGTGGTACTCCACACTGCACCACTGATGTCTTGTTTACAAGCCGTCTTTTAGCTGTTTTTTTATTTATGTTGATTTATTTATTTCATATCTCATATTCATATTCATTATTTCTCCAAATCCTGATTAATATGGATTATGTAGCATGAGTGTGCTGGGATTTCTGAGCCTAGGATATTGCACCCACTCCAAAAAGAAGATTTTTTTTTTGGGAGTTTTTGTTGTGATGCTGAGCCTCGGATACATGAAGCAGTATTTGCTGCAGAGTTTAGTAACTGCACAAGCTAAGTTTTTTCTTTTCTGGGCTGATGTTCAGAATTGTCTACATCTGACAACATAAGAAAAACATGTATGGAGCTAGTTGATAATGAAGCATGTTACATTCACATAAAATGGTCTGAGCTACAATGCTCTCTACAACGCACACTATACATTACATTCACATTCATGTGTGACAGGGAAAAGTAGTGAATATGAGATGTAAAAGGCATGTTGTGTGTGTGAGTATCTTGTATTTTTGAGTGAGGTGATTAAATCTGAGAGGACACTGAGTGTCTGACCAATATGTGCTAATATAAGCAGTAAAGTGAGAGCATGCAACGTAACAGTTTGTAGCTATATATGGTCTTTATATAAAGAATAAAACACTTACTGTTGTGCACTTATGAACAATGCCTTGGTGTGATGAGTTACTGTTACCAGCCCAAAGCTAATTATTTTCCTATAACAGCATGACCTGAAGTGTTTTAGTGCTATTATACCACAGCGATTTGCCAACTATTACAATTTTATTCATTAAAGCATGACATATGTTTTTGTGTCATGTGCCATGAAACACAGTGAAGGTCATCAACAACAAGTGGAGAAAATGGGGCACTACAGTGACATTACCAAGAACAGGACAATTTCCTCCAAAATTGACAAAGGACAAGAATAATTATTTTCAGAGAAGCTGCCAAGAGACCTACAGCAACAGGAGCTGCAGGAATAAATATCTGGCAGTTACAGGTCACTCCCTGCATGTGACAACAATCTCCTGTATTCTTCACATGTCTAGGCTTCTTCTTCTTCTTCTTCTTTTTCTTCTTTCGGCTTTTCCCTTCAGGGGTCTCCACGGCAAATCATCACTCTCCACCTATCCCTATCTTCTGCATCCTCAACACCTGCACCCACTAGCTTCATCTCCTCATTTATTACCTCCATATACCTCCTCTTTGGCCTTCCTCTTCGCCTTCCTCTTTGCCTGTCTAGGCTAAGAGCTAGAAAAAACCCAAACCGTGTGCAAAAATGTGTTATGGTCTTAGGAAAGCAAGATAGACATTTTGGGCATAATTCTAAAAAATATATTTGGCACAAAAACAAGACACTTTATCACCCAAAGAACACCATACCCATGGTGAAGCATGGTGGTGGCAGCATAATGCTAAGAGGCTGCTTCTGTTCATCTGGGACTGGGGCGCTCATCATGATAGAGGTGGATATCTTGGATACCAATCGATGCACACTTATGCAACCAGGAAGTTTTTTCTTTTTCTTTTTTTCCTCCCTAAAACGTCTCTCTCAAAACACTTTTCACTTGAATTTTGTTGGTTGCTTACATTAAAGATGGAAAAAAGATCTGATATGACTTATTGTGGTTTCATTTTTTTACATCACAAAAGCCTGCATTTTCACAGGAGTGTGTAGACTTTATATACACTCTAACTATATTTGGGATTTTGCCTTAGTAGTGTTCCACACATGTTTGTCAGTTTTGGTATGAAAGTGTTATTGGCAAAGTTTCATGATACAGTAAAATGCTTACATGAACACATTTAAAGATCAAATGAAGATACACAACCTTGACTAATGGAATGCATTTTATACAGTTTTTAGTTTTAGTATTATCACCATTATTCCATGCTGCTATTTACATTTCCAGTACTGCAGTACTAGAGCTCATAATAGAGCTATATAATACTGAGATTACATATAGACTGCCACGCTTTTACAATACCACAGTATGAACCCTATCCACCCCCGAATAGTTCCATATGGTAGCATTTCCAGCTTGGTTTAACCTTATTTGTCAAACAAGGACGCAATTTTCAGTTAGCATGGAATTGTAACTTAATATGATCCTAAATGAGTTAAAAACCCAGGAAGCTGAGGAGGCAGCCCAGTCACGTTGTAATGAGTGGAATTGCAGTTTTTGCATGAATAGACCTGAGCTGACAGTGCTGTTTGTATCTTCAGGCTCGGATAGCCTCAGACCTTGTCAGAGCGAGCGTGTGCCAGGCGGTCGGTGCCGGTGTTTTGAAATGCCATGTCGAGAGTGATCAGCGTGGGTTCTTAATGCTGACGTCTTGAATAATGGCCTAGTTCACAGCCAGGAGGAAGTTCTATTACCTCTGTGTCAGAGAAAGCGAGAGACATTGAGAGAGAGAAATGTGTGTGTGTGTATATGTAGGTGGATATATAAGAATGTGTGTGCAGAGATACAGTTAGAGAGATCATTGCTGATAGTGCTGATGAGAGCACAGATCGGCACTTAATCAAAAGCACAGGCTTTGGAATCACACTCCCGAGATGAGATTTCACTCATAAATTAGCCACGAAGGACCCGCAGAGGCTCACTGTTCCCGAAGTGTGCCTGCTCTCCATCACTTTACTACACTCTAAAGCACCTTAGAGCTCTTTTAGTGCATGTTTATGGTCCGCACTTTAAGTGCACATTCGCCCGTGAAAATACATCCGTGATAAAGTGGCACTGCATAACAAGCCAGAATGGTTTGATTGACACCTCATGGGACTGCCTGCAATGCATTTTTAAAAAAATAAAATAAAGCAAGGACAAAGATGGGAATACACTGTAAATGTGGTTTGAATAATTCTGTCCGATGAGAGTTGAGATATCATCCTCCAATAAAGACAGACAACATTTTGAGTATATTAAGAAAGGAATGATGATCTCATGAATGCTTGTATTTAAAAACAACCAAGTTTGAATCTTTAGCAACAAGACATTGTTGGATATTTAAAATCATCCAGATAATAATCGACAAGTAGGTCATTCTGATGCTGGACGGTAGTGATTGACATGTAGATGAGCTCTCATTAGGAAGCTGTTCAAATAGCTGGAGCGGATCAATATTTAATCACAGCCACTTTGTGCTGCTAGGCATTCTCATTTCAGATGCATCTGACTCAAAACCTCGATCAATCAATCATTCGGATCATGACCCTTAGCCTGTTTCTGCATTGTTCATGAAAACAGCCCTTTACCCTCCATGTGCAGGAGATAAGATATAAAACTTGAGCTTGTATTTAATAATAAATAAAAAAATAAATAAATAAGTCATAATAAATATCTCTCTACTCTTTTTCTCTTTCTTCTCAGTGCTATCAGTATCTCATTAGTGAGCTATTTCTTGTTGTATAAGATGTTTGAATGTGAGGATTATTTGTTTATTTGTTGTATGAGATGTTTGTATTTGAGGATTATTTGTTTATTTGTTGTATAAGATGTTTGAATGTGTGGCTTATTTGTTTATTTGTTGTATAAGATGTTAGTATGTGATTTGTTTTTGTTTATTTGCTGTATAAGATGTTTGTATGTGAGGATTGTTTGTTTATTTGTTGTATAAGATGTTAGTATGTGATTTTTTTTTTGTTTATTTGCTGTATAAGATGTTTTTGTATTTGAGGATTATTTATTTATTTGTTGTATAAGATGTTTGTGTTTGAGGATTGTTTGTTTTTTTGTTGTATGAGATGTTTGAATGTGAGAATGATTTGTTTATTTTTCATATAATATGTTAGTATGTGATTTTTTTTTGTTTATTTGCTGTATAAGACATTGTATAAGATGTTTGTATTTGAGGATTGTTTGTTTATTTGTTGTATGAGATGTTTGTATTTGAGGATTGTTTGTTTATTTGTTGTATAAGATGTTTGTATTTGAGGATTGTTTGTTTATTTGTTGTATAAGATGTTTGTATGCGATAACTATTTGTTTATTTGTTGTATGTTAGTATGTGCGAATTGTCTTTCTTTTTGTTGCTGTTGTTGTTGAATAAGACATTAGTATGTCATGAATTGTTTATTTGTTCTTTGTGAAGATTATTTGTGTATTTGTTTTATAAGATGTTTGTATGTGATGAATATTTTTTTGTATAAGATTATTGTATAAGAAAGACAGAGAGAGATTGAGAAAGACAGTCAGAAACCAATGGCCACTGCAATCAAAAGAGCTTCATTCAGATTCTGAAATCTGAGAACTGAATTTGTCTGTAATGAACAGAAACTGTGGCTGTTTCGAAGCTATGAGATTTAGGAATACTTTCCGATGTTCTTGACTTTTTGAAACTGAATCTTTACTATGTCAAAAACAGCCACTCTGCAGCAAGTGTAGTCTTTTGACCAATAGTGTATGCACATATTTTATTATAATGCTGTGCTGTTAGAGTAAAACATGTAAAAATGCAATAAATCAGTCTATAGCTACACACATGTGATATAGGAGCTTATAGCCATTAAAAAAAAAAAAGTTGATGCATAGATTCATTCATTTTAAAGCATAGTACATCACCACTGATATAAACACTGGTATTGATTTGCTCACATGTTCACCTGCATTGTAAAGAGAATTGCTGCATCCATGAAAACTGCAAAGTAAAGGAGTAATGGCATTCGTTATCTGTGGTGTGATTCTGTGTAAATTCATCAACTGACCATTAGTTTACTGTCATACTTTTAATCAAAGCGTGAATTGATTTTGGTCCACGTTGGTATCTTAAAATTGTCAGCCAAGAATCTCAGTGAAAGGTTACAGTATGATAAAGCTCAGGACAGGAGCAGACATGGTTAAAGGAATACTCCAGTGTTGTTCAACCTAATCTTCAAGTTACTGCCTCTATAGCATACGAACAACTTCATCACACTTCATGTGTACTGAGAAATCATGAGAAAGTCATGACTTGAAACTCAAGTATAATCAAAGTCTATGGGCAGTTGCTGAATTACATCAGTGTATAACTCATATTCAAAACTACACCTGTTAAACTGTCTTAGTATAAGATATATGGGAGAAAGTCTCATTAAATCTGCTTCTCTGGAGTTTAATCCAACATTCCTACACTGAAAAAATGCAACAAAATAAAAACTATTTACACAGGCAACATCCCTCTATCCATAACCACAAATTTCTAATCCTTGGAAAATTAGTTCTAGGTCTTAAAAGATGAATTATACTGATTTAGATAAAAATCATGATCTTACTGATGTCTCAACACCTGCCCTAAGACTGTCATTACATGGATGTTGATTAAACAGCACAGGAAAAGGTTTTGTACTTCTTGTACACACATGGTAATCACACAAACTACAGATGTTCAGAAAGAGATTAGATTGAAAAAATGCTGAAGAATTCCTTTAATGCACACAATTAAAGGGCAAAACCAGAGAAAATAGAAACAATTTTATGGAGTTACTAAGCAGTAATAGAGGGAAATATTTGTAGACTGCTGGTATTCTTAGTACCTGACCTAGTGAACTAGCATGAGGATATGGTTTTGACAGAGACTACAAAGCACTTCTGTAAGTCACTCTGGATAAGGGCGTCTGCCAAATGCCATAAATGTAAATGTAAGCAAGAAACCAAGAAATATGAAACTACAAGAAACTGAGTCATCAGACTCAGAATACATCATCAATAAATTGTTAGGCTTCGAAATGACACGCTACAAACAGAAGGCCGTATTCAGCAACTTCAGTCCAAAAGTTACGTCAGTATTTACACAGAAAAAGCGAATGCGTATCAGAGTCGGGTTACGCGTATGCTTATGTCAGCTTAAGTGTTTCCCAGTCAGATTGTACAAATCACAATGAGTAGAAAAGTCCAAGATGGGGTATTTCAATAGCGTCTAGACCAAACCACAACCACTTGTGTTTAAGCAAGAAAAAAAAAAAAATCTGGGATAGAAAATGCAGACTGAAGAAGGAAATAAAATTTTTTCTATGCTGTCAAATAGAATGTAACATAAAACCAGGAGACAATTTAAAAATGAAAACTAAAAAAAGACGAATAGGATTATATATTAATGAGAATATGGCAAGCATTGAAATAAACATCTAATAGGAGTCTACTATATTTCCAATATTTTGCTGTGTAAGAATGTCTTTTTTTAATATCCTGTGCCTACAGGTAACTGTGGATAACTTATGTAGCCATGAAATATTAACCTGAGGTCATGAAATCATAATGTGTGAATGATATGTAGGCTATTTTATTACACTTTTAATTCGCAATATATGTGTAAGTTGTCAAATTGATAAAATGATGCCAATGTTTTGGTTAATTCTGTGTGCTCTCCTGTAAAGAAATGTGCCGATGTTTTGAAGGACAAGCTGACCAAGCACTTAAGACTTTAATTTAATTCTTAAATTTATTCATAAAATATCTCAGATAATCAATTTCTTAAGATTCCATTTCCTCCAACGTTCTCTGTAACATTAAAGCGATGATACTAATTTTATTAATTACTGGCGTCATATTTGTGCATTTCATATTGGCATTAAATGGCATTCTATAGTTTTTTTTTTTGAGTGTATTTACAGACCTTCTTCTTCTTCTTCTTCTTTCGGCTTTTCCCTTCAGGGGTCGCCACAGCGAATCATCACTCTCCACCTATCCCTATCTTCTGCATCCTCACAACAGTGTATTTACAGACCAAAACATAAATTTCATTGTGACATATTGTGGTTACATCAAACTATTAGACAGTGGTGCTGGGCTTAATACTGCTCCTCGCTCAAGCTGATATCACATAAGAAAATTGGGAAGCAAAAGTCCAACATTCTCTGAATAGCGCTCGAGTCTGTAGCTACTTTTGAGGTCTAAATACTAATTTGCGCAATTTCGGTATGCGTGCTTAAGTGAACTCTGAATACGGCCCAGAGAGCACACACAGAAAACGGTAATAGAACAAGACACTTAAAACAAATGAGACACAACAAAGCTAACCACATGAAGCAGGTGTGAAGAAAAATCACAGGGTGCAGTTAGGGCAGATCAGGAATAGGTGTGAGGTAAACAGCATGTAAACAAGAGGTGTTTATGAAAGAAATGTTGCAAGGATTTCTCCTAATCCGATATCAGAATTATGATCTTGGCTTATTCATTGTAAAGCGTCACAGCATGAGAGCCTTTCGCACACACAAGTGCTCACAGATGAGCCATCTGACACGCCATCCATCATTCCCATAATGCTCTGGATTTTATCAAGAACACACCAGCAGATGGGCTGTGAATAAGAGCAAGTGTGAAATCACACACAAACACACACACACACACACACACACACACACACATGCCATTTTGTGCAAAAAAAAAAAACAGTCCCAAGCATCCATCTTCCTCGAAAGACATTTCAGCCTCTGACACTTTCTCTCTCCATCTAAGCGTAACTTCACTGGATGTTTATGCTGAGCGTTCCTGTGTTCAGGTGACCGATTTCCTCCACAACAATTAGCAAACAAACAAACAAACAAACAAACAAACAAACAAACAAACAAACTAAAAAATCAAGCCATGATTTTTTCTCATTAATGCCATTTTTAATGCTGTTTAAGTCAAGGACTACCTGGTCTCAATTACCTTCAGTGATTGGATATGACAGTGTTTTGGATATAATTTACAGAATGTCTGATGACATTTGGCTGTACACTCGTTGTATCCTCTGATGATACCAGAGGATTTGATTAACCAAAACAATTGAACCAGAAAAGTCGATCATAAAAGATTCTTTCCATTTTGTGTCATAGTTAAATAATGACACAAAAAAAGATGATAAGTATTAAAGCAATAGCAAAAGACATTTGCCAATTGCTGGAAATTGTCTCTAATTTGAGTTCAGTGTCCTTTGGCTAGAAGCGATTACTCTGGCACAGTTCTTTCACTGAGACAAATGAACGCTTGTCATAATATTGATACCTAAACAATACTTGGTTCACAAGTATGACATATTCACATGATGATGAGAACGAGAGACCAGATTATCTTGGCGCATCATCTTTCAGGCCCAACCGCTGCCCTTGTCATCTGTGATTAATGCCAGAATGATTATGTTTTATATTTCTCTTTCCTGTATGTTAATGATGAGGTTTAATGCACCACAATTCATTCAAAGTCTTTGTTTGATGGTCAGCCAGTATGACCTGGCTTATTCCAACATGTGATAGAACTACCGGGTTCAACATTGTTAGACTTGCAAAGCAACTATGAGGTTTCTATTTTTGCTATGTGTCATTTTAGCCATTGTTTTACTTTGGGTTCCACCTTAAGGCAAGGGAAATGGCATTTTATATACAAGTCTATTGACAACCAGACAACTCAGTGGATCATGTACTGATGGTAGCAAGAAGAAGCATGAACAGACTGGTGGTGACCTTTCAGTTTGACACTAAAGAAGGTAAACGTTGGAAAGATTCCTCTAAGGAACAAAAACATGACAGACGCAGTTATTAAGGAGTTGACCACTCATGAATAATGGAGTAATTCTTTGTTTGCCTTGGGTTGCGCCTGTACATTAAGCATTTTCAACCAACTATTGCCTAAAACAGCGGTTCTCAATCTTTTGCAGCCAGGGACTCTTTCCAGAGTCAGGGTTGCCAGGTCTGAACAGGCCAACTGTATCTCAAAAAACAATACAAAAGACCTGAAACTAGCCCAAAAGGTTTAGGAATTGGAAAAGGAAGAAATTGAAACAAGGTCATTGTGGTGCGCATGCATTTCTAATTACAGAAAACAAAAATGGTTCTGTACATCGCTGATACACTAGACTTATACTTTCCCTTTGTTTGCCATAGCTTATGTTTGCAGAAGTTGATTAGCTTTAATTCCCATTATTTGCTTTAAAACAAATTCTGGGCAGCCACAGAGAATTTTTCAACTAGTCTAAAAAACACCAACCATAGCCTTGCTTTTAAATCTAGCCCAATTCTGTGTATAAATTGTGACCCTACGCCAAGGCTCCATTATGATTACAGCGCAAATTTAATTTTAGGTGCAGTAGAGCAAATATGTAACATCATATTAATTTACTCCAGCCATTAGAGCTTTGTAATTCCTGAACTTTCCACTCAGCCAGATGTAGAAAGACTATGCATCGTATTAACAGCACTTCCTGGTTTTGCACTTAGATTAAAGATATTCGTACTTGTTTTTGTAAACAGGGACTGTGTTCTAATACCTTTTTTAACATGCCCTCATTGACTTCAACTCATTTCTCCTTGAAGGAATGCTCATTATATATTTAAAAAAAATCATTCCAATACTTTATTATCTAATTAGCATAAAGATTAGCATAAATGTCTGGAACAGAAGTTACCTAGAAGGCCTTCTGATAGAAAATGGACTCTGTTTGCTATGTTTAGATTGGTCAATGATGGCTGAAAAGATCTTTGAAACATGGTCTAGGAAATATGAAAACAAAATTATGAATTTGTGCTAATGTGGTTGGTGATGCCAACAAAAAAGAAAATAAGATGACAGATCACTTTGACTACAAGTGCAATTCGCTGAAATCCTCCAGAAAATAATGGCGCGGCGGCTGAAGTGTGATGGATGATATCTTGGCATGTGTAAGAGTTGAAAGAGACGTGTTCCTCCCAAACACCTGTAGGTTTGTTTATACAATCCCAGAAGCTGCGGCGTTCGAGGAGGACAGACATGTTGAAACATCATGACAGACTGTCAACACCTGCGTCAGCCGCCCTTCGGAAACTGGCATCCTCTGCACACTGTCTCGAAATAAAGACAGCAAGAATAAAGAGAGCACATCACAGAAGATTACATGAAGTTCCTCTAGGGAATCTATCACAATGTGGCTTTCAGCTGTTCACACATAGTAGGGAGCTCGATGACTTAATGGACCATGTAGTGTCAACATCTTGGCACAGGATGAAGCAGAACGGGTAATTATCCATTAACGTAAACTTCAAAGTGTTGACATCGCAATACTTTTGGGTAGAATCGTTTCAGCGCCAGTAATCCTTCGAGGTGGTATGTCATCGCTTTTCTGAAATACTGAGCTTTCTTTTTCCTAGAAAAAAAAAGTGGAAATGAGAATTTGACAAATTTCACACCTCAAGGAAAACCCAATTATTGTGTTTATGTAAAAATAACAGTGCATTCATTGAAGCGCAGACAACCCACTGGCAGTTTGCATTTCATCAATTCACACTCTTATTAAAGAATTAATTAAGTTGTCATTATAATCTACTCTAAGTATGCCTATAGTTACTTTGGTATGAAAAATTAATGAACAAGCCAGCACACAAATGAATTAATGCCTGACAAGGAATGACAGCTGTTTGGCCAAATAAACAAGTTGTATAAACTTTTGATAACTCACTTTCATCCATTCCTTCAAGCGAAACATCTCAAACATCATTTGGGTTTTCATAAGAAAGTGACATCACTCACAACAGCTCGTTCATCAGCCCAGAAGGATTTACAAATGAACCCTGAAAAGCAAAAACACATTGTGAGTCTTGACAATCTCACTCAAAACCCATAGCGGTGGATTAAATCTAAAGTCTCAAATGTGAAGTCCTTCTTGCACGACGCACTGATCGGAATACCACAGTCACCACAGCATGCCTTCATCTTGCCACATCTTCTCTGGTGGATAATAAAAAATGTCACCGCCTGCTGTGCTAATGGCCTCCATTTGTTCTGCATTACAATGCCGGGACCACAGCCCGACTTGCAGGGACTCAGTGTGCTTGTTTTCCAGTGGAGGTTCTGGAAATGTCTCCCCATGTTAAATTGTTTATTTTGGCTCATGACGGACTCACGTTTGATCTCTAGACACGTGCTGCTGAGGCCAGGCTGTTCGTTTGGCCTTCACGCTTGTGAATGGCACGTGTGTGGTTCACAAAAGCACGGCCCGAGGCTAATTAAAACACAAGTCTGAGTTTCAGTGAAATGCATGCCACAGTCAGAAATGTCTAATCTTAGAGTCTAGTCCTGTCCAGAACTAGTAGTTATTGGTTTATTTGTAGTAGATAACAAATCAAGTGTTAATCAGTTCTATCAAAAAAGCACATATTTCCCTTTCTTGTAGTAGCGTAGGTTTCTTTCAACTTCGGAGATGATTTTCTGATAACAGCAAGTGTTTTATTCCTCTTATACCAATGAAATTGCTAAAGATTACAATCATCTACCAGTTAAAGAAGATTTTAAATTTAAATTTTCCATTTTTTATTCATTTATTGCTACGTTTCATGTTGTGAAATGTCCACAAATCAAGTTAGTTTGTCGTAACATTTACATTAGCAGCTATAAAAAAGCGGTTCCCTCACCAGCCTCTCTTTTTTCTCTATCTTTAGGTTAATGAGACAAAAATTGTAGTA
>CM074970.1:11730701-11741899 GCA_037577455.1 Pangasius macronema
CTTGTAGTTACCGAGAAACTGGAAATCTCTCCAGCCTGAAGACTTACGTTAAGACTTCACATCTGACCGTTACAAAACTGTTACTGACACTGGAGACTCCTTCCCATTATCAGTGTTTGTAAACAAGTGAGAAATGCAGGTGTCAATAAGAAGAGAATTCCTGGTCCATATGGAACACAGATAGGCTGCAATGGATGTATACTATACTAAAGCATAGTATTTTTCTAAGGTTGTCACTGTAATTATGGGCATTATAGGCTAGTATCATGTCCCAAATGGTGCTCTAAACCTCCTCCAGCATCACAGTTTGGTGAAATAGGCAAAGTAAAAAAAATATTGCTGCACAAGTCTTCAATGGTGCATGAACTAAAAAAGTCAGTGCTTAACAGTTATGGGCCTGTGGGCTAAACTAGCTAGTTATAGGCTACTTAATATAGCTAACAACCTATTAATCTGCAGCAATAGCATCTCCTTTATTTAAACCAAGCTAAGCCTAGAGCTTGCAGTAGCTCCCAGAGTAAATGTGTCCTACATTCACACATGTACTCAGCTTACTGTGGTTTAGGCTTGTCAGTCACCAACAACCACTAGAAAAATGAAGCTGCACATTCTGAAACACTGAAGATGTGGCCAGTTGTATGTTATTTCCCTTCTGCCTTCTGTGTGCAAGAATTAAAAAAAAAAAAAAACGTAACAGATACTAGGGTTGACTGTGAATTTAAGCCTTTATTTAAAATGCAATTTTCACCATGTTTAACAACCAACAGCAATCAAAACCTGCGCCTGTGCCAAGTACAGTGGCTGGAATATTTTCCCTTCATGTCATCCAACACCATCAAGAGTAAACAGATGCGTCATGGTCACTTAGGAATGTAAGTAATTACGTTAACCCAGTCCAGTGTAAACTGTGACATCGAATTGACAGCTACAGAGAAGTAATACAACAATCTGGTTGGTCAGAAGGTATCGTTATGTGTGAGAGTTAATCCACTTATACAGCCAGTGATTTGCCAGTGATTACATTTTTTTATTTATTAATGAATGACACATTGGCTTTTTAACTGTGTATGGCTACATTTAATGTTATGGCACATCTGCCAGACTAGTTGATTCCTGTTATGGCATAAGTTGTAAAAAGTCTTTTGCTCACTGAATAAAATCTCTCTTTATTCTCTCTCTCATGGTTAATAAGACAAAAAAATGCAGCTTGACATGTTATTGAGGAGCCAGAAATCCCTCCGTCTTGAAAACTATCCCATGTCCAGGAACTTACTGACTACATTTAGATTATGAGGAGCGTCTGCCATACAGTCCCTTCGTAAGCTGTTACCATAGAAACGTATTAACACATATTAAAATGAGCACAATCATATAAACCTGTGATTTATGTTACAGCCGCAATTATTGTCAGAACCGATGTTATAGAAAATTATTGCACACGTTCTGATTCAAGAATTCAACCACACTGAGGTATAATTTTCTGAAAGTAGTTCTGGCTGTAAGGCAAATCAGAGGTTTACGTTAATGTGCTAATTCTAATACATTATTGCTTCTATAATAACAACTTGTACAAGAATATGTATAGCAGACGCTCCATAAACAGATTCTGAAACGCTATGTCCCTGGAGTTTTCTGTAAGGAGACATTTATTATCATTTATGGATGGAGACTCCAGTGTCAGCATTTTACAGCTTTACCTCTAAGTTTTCACACACAGGAAAGTCTTCAGGATAGAGACAAGCTGCGTGTTTTTTTTTCCTTTGATCTTAAGAATCTTCGAGAGAGAAAAAAATGAGAGGCTGGTTTTCATGGAGACCCACGGCCGTTCAATTGTGGTTTGCTAAGTGCAGTCTGATTTTAGTCACACAGTCATTTCTTAGTTATTTACGAACACACACACACACACACACACACACACACACACACACACACACACACATATATATATATGTATACGCACATTGCTCTCTGTCCATGTGTCCCAGTTACCTGCTTTTGTAACAGCTTTAACCACTTGAATATCAAATATATCACATGATGGACTCACCAAAACAACAAAGTTGTCTAACTCTAAGATATGCCTAGTTATGAGGTTTTAGTATTACATCTATTGTGCTTATACAAAACAGGTTTCCTCTTTGCAGAATAAACCAGCCCACATCCAGCCAACTCTTTTATGTTCACATAAAATCACATTTATCAGTCCTCCCTGTGAATTGTTGCATAACAGACTATTACATTCCTCCCTATTCGAATTGTGTGTAAAACTCAACAAGGTCTCATCCCTTTGTTGTGATCTCAGCATCGCCTGAGGGTAGCAGACAGTTTTTTTGAAGTGCACAAATCCCTCTTGTCTGCAATGTAGCTACCAAATTAGTCTCTTTTTTATACATTGCCTGTGTGAAAGTGTTGGAAAACACAGTGAGAAGTGTATTCCTGGTCAGGGCCACATGTAAAGAGGAAAGAGAACATGTCAAAGGCCAGAAGTGTGTTTTCATTTTGAATGACAAACTCTCCAGGACATCAAATAGGCCCCATTTTCCCATGGGACGCCTCCAAAGCTGGAGAAACATTGCACAGACAATTTAATTTGATAGGACAAAATGGACATTAAACACAAGCATGTCTAGTAATGCCATAATAAAAAGTTTGATTCGATTAAAAAGCAACAGCTGCCAAAATAATTTCAGTTTTTTCAAATAAATCAGGACATACCATTGTTAAACCTAATGCAAATAAATGAGAGGTGGAAAAAACAGAAGTCTGAAGTTTTAAAATAATTTTTTCCTCCAAAGCATAAAGCTGATAAGATCAAGATATGTCTACGGTGAATGTAAGGAGTTTTAGAGACAAAAAATTCCATCCACTTCTGTTTACATCTGAAAATTGGTGCTACTCTAAATATGTCAATGTACATATGTTATGCAATGGCGTCAGGACTGACTCACTGGGGTTTTGAGACAGCTAGAGACCGCAGAAGGAAATACCTGAGGCATTGTCACTGTTGTCTGCAGAGAAAGAGCTTGAATCTGAAAGACGGCATGTAAATAACACCAGGCTGTCATGACAGATTAATCACCCCTATTAGACTGAAGACGTCAAATGAAGTACGGAATTCAGACAGATGAGTTTTATTTGGGGGTGGAGTGGTGTAGATATAGAAAATTCATAGTATGACCTTTTTATAATTCATATTTTCAAAGGGGGTTTATATTAAATTATATAAGACCATAGTGGCAGTGCAGGGATTAAATCAGTATACTAAAATGCTAAATGCTAAACTAAAACAGCTAAACAAAAAGTAAAAAATGGCCTAAGATTGTTAGTCTTTAAATGTTCCTCAGCACATTGAACAAATACAGTTTTCTCTTACTTTCTGACATCTAGTATGTTTGTGCTTTCAACGTTTGTTGCTGTGTTTTGAAAATCTTCTAGCATCAGTGAATGGACATGCTGCACTTAGCCTTTTTGTTTAGCTGGGTAAAACTAGCAAGCTAGTAAACAGCAGAGTAGCACTTTGTTGATGTTGATGATGTTTACTACAACCTTTTGGCACAGCTAGCTTTCAGGGGAAAAAAATACCACAGTGTAGCAAGTGCTTCTGTAGCCTACTCAGAGTTATTTCCCTTCCTTCACTACATTTGTGGCTAACCAGCACTTCACTGACTTGAAGAGGAGCTGTATGTGAAATTGTGAGTTAGCAGAATTACTAACCAGCAATTCTTGTCACTCTCAAGAGTTATTGATCAGTTTGTGGTGGCTGATGTTCCTTAATTTAGCTAGCTAGCTGTTTAAAATGAATATTAAGATGGCAAATAAAGCTTTCTCTTTTTTTTTATGAATGGTTGTCTTTGGAAAAAGTCATGACAATTCCAAATGTGGATTTTTCCTTTAGTTGGTTGAGCAAAAAGGTGCTCTGTAGTAATGCTATGTTGTGGCAAATGCCTCTGGGGGTTAGCTATGTACTTTTGTCACATTTTCAGACCTGCAAATCTTATCAAGTTGATCTAGAAATATGTAATTATCCTTGATATAGAATTTTAGGTAGTGTCTTATAGTTTTTCTAATTTCTAATAAATGAAACATAACTCTAGTGACTTCTTAGAAGTACCGCATTTCTCCCAGTGTGTGGATTTCGATAAGCAAACAGTGACAGTGAGTTAGTGAAAAGAGCTTGTGAAAGCAGAGAGGGCCCACAGTTGCGCTCCTCACTATGACTCTATGGCCTTGAGGCGTTTCCTCATGTCTGACAAATTGCCATTTCTCTCCTGATGTGTACTCAGAAACAATCTCAGAGAGCAAGACCAAGGCAGAGAGAGAGAGAGAGAGAGAGAGAGAGAGAGAAAGAAAGAGAGTGAAGGGAAGGTCAATCAGTACACACATATTGATATAAAACCTTACATAATGTACAGCAGGGTGCAAAAGTCTGACTACGCCACCAAAAACAGCTTTTTACATAATCGCTTGTGAAAGTAAAGAGTTGAGATAATGTCATACTCATTTTAAAAATGGAGGCAAGCCTTTATGTGAAATTGATTTAGTTCACACACACAATGTTTTATTTAAATGGTAACACATGTTTATGCTCCTCATGTACACTGTTAATGATCTCTCAGCTTCGTCCCTAGCCAGGGTCTCTGTAGCACTGTTGCCATTACCATGGACAATAAACTGTATGTGAAAATCATCCAAATTAAACAAGAATCACTGTCAAATAGAAGTCTAAAGGCAGCTGTCGAATTCCATCAATAAATGTCTACAATGCTTAACTACAAAACATAAGTTCAAAACAAATCTTTTTTTTTTAATTGTAAGGCCTTAGGTTGAGACCAACATAATAAAAAGTCTTAATTTGGTAAAAAGTAATTCAGATTACTTACGTCTAAGGTGGTATACATGTGCCATCAGTCCAGCACAACTATTTAATTTACAGATATCTATCACTTCAAAAAATTCATGACAACATTTTACAAAAATATGTGCTTCTAATAAATGTTTATTGACAAATTCAGTCCTTAGACGTCCATTATAACTGATTTTTGAGTCAGAATCAGCAGTCAGACTCGAGAAAATAAACAGTGCTGTGGTATAATAATAAATTAATATAATTAAGCTTAATATGTCTGGTATGAATTCATTGACAAATACTGATGTAAAAATCTTTTTTGGATGTGTAGCAGTCTTTGCAGTGTTTCATTCCCAGGCCTGCAGCCCAGGTGTGCTGTCCGTCATTTCCCCATAACGATAAGATCTGACACTGAGAGCGGGAGACGGCTGCGGGACCCTAACCTGATACGTAGTGGGCTCTTCCACCTGGGTGGGCTGTGAGCACTGGAACGCGCCAAAGCCAGGCCTGGAGGGGGTTACCTGTTCCCAGCTGTGATTGGAGCCTGAAGCCACAGCTCATAGAGGAGTCTCTCTGCTGAAAGACGATGGCGTGTGCCCCTGGAGGTACAGACAGACGAGAGATGAATTACCTGGGGGAAATGGAAGCTGTGCTTAGGTGAGGAAAAGAGGGAGTGCCGTGGATGAGGTGCAATGAGTTAAACATGTGTTGGACGTCATGAAAATCGTAGCTTTTGCCAAATCCAAATCTACATCATACATACAGTATAGATGTGTTGCACTATGTTGCACTACATACTTACTGTGCATACATATACTTTAGTATGAACACATATACTTCTGGAATTATACAATCAGCCAGCACGTGAAAGACTGGACAAATGTTGCCTATTCTTTTTCCAACCTTCAACTATCAAAGTGTCCACTGTAGCCTCAGATTCCCGTTCCTGCCTGACGGGACAGGAACCCGATGTGGTCCTCTCCTGTTGTAACCTAAAGCCTCAGAGTTTGATATGTTTTGCATTCTGAGATGTTTTTCTGCTCACCATGGTTGTATAGAGTGGTTATTTGGATTACTATAACCTTCCTGTCAGCTTGAACTGGTCTGGCCATTCTCCCCGACCTCTCTCATCAGAAGGGTGTTTCTAATCACAGAAGTGAATGTTTTTTTGCACTATTCTATGTAAACTCTAGAGACTGCTGTGTAAATCCTAGGACATAAGCAGTTTCTGAAATACTCACAAGCACATCTGGCACCAACAAGCATGCCAAGTCACTGAGATCACATTTTTTTCCTAAACTCTGATGTTTAATGTGAACATTAACTGAAGATCTTGACCTGCATCTACATGATTTTATGCATTGTGCTGCTGCCACATGATTGGCTGATTTGATAACTGCATGAATGACCAGGTGTAATGGTGTTCATATTAAAGTAGACGGTGAGTGTATATTATTTATAATCTGCTATAGACTTGCACTGATATTTAAGGTGACATATTATGCACTCTGCATAGCCAGTCTACTCAATTATACTGTCTGGTTAACATGATGCTTCTCCTGCTGTGCTTGTAGTTAATGGCTGTAATTACACATGCTGTCTCATATATTTATTGTATCATGCTGCACTTGTTCTTGTCTTGCACGCTTGCACCACTGTATTATCTTGTATACAGCAACAGCAATATTGCACCCTGCTTTAAATGTGTGTTTGAATGGGATGACAATAAAATAAAAAAAAAACTGACTTGAGTTTATATGTAGATGTTCAACAGTTGTAAGAGGATAAAGACGAATGCTAATACTGATGTACTTAACAGTGCTTCATTTGATCCAATCACTGAAGCTCATTTCAGAAGAGCATCAATACTGATTAAATACTGTATATGGTATAAACAGGATAATAAAATGCAAATAAGTGAAATAATTCATCCACATCAGAAAGCTATCGCTGCCATCTGCTGGTGAGAATGTCTTCTAATAGCGTGTATTACCTAATCTAGGGTAAACTATGGCGAATGCAATGTTTTACTCTTAACCTATTCAAAAAAAAAGACACACTAATGATGTGCCCTTTTGCTCCACACACATTCAATAGGATTTTTGATTAAAACAGGTTCTTTGATTGTATGCAACATATGAAACAGAGGAAAAACCCTTCCTCATCGATCAGTTTAAAGGTCACTCTGTTTTCCTTCTCATGTTATTGCTTAGTTTGTGATCAATGCTTCATTGGAGTGTGTGTGTGTGTGTGTGTGTGTGTATGTGTGTATGTGTGTGTGTGTGTGTGTGTGTTTAGCTCTAATATGAGTCAGTGACAGGTGCTTGCCCTAGCCAAAGACCAAAAATCCATAAAACAATATTTATAAATTAATATGATTTGATGTTTCAATTGTGTTTTATGGTCCTGGGAGCTTGGTGTGAGACATTTACTTCATTTCCCTGAAGCAAATCTGCTATACAAAACATATCTTTTTAAAGGAGCAGTTTGTAACTTTTGCGTGACTGCCTTCTCTCTAGCTGAACTTACCTACCTATACCTTTTCCGGAAAAGAATCAGGGCTAAGCAGGTGAGCAGGGGTTTTTACTGGGGGTGGAGCTAATTTCAGGGCCAGAAAATGGTAAATCTGAAAAAAAAAAAAAAAAAAAAGACATTAGAAAAGAACTAGCTAGATCATTGAAAGACAATATGGTGCATCACAGTGCGGATCACTATTACATTCAGATGATTATTTTTTTTTACTATCTAGCAACTCTTTTCAACAATTCCAAACAGGACCTTTGAGTGAATCGGTTCGCAGGTGTCAGTGAATCTAAAAGCTCTGTTTTCCAAGTGCAACTGCTCTGAAATGTACAGTAGCTTTCACAGCATTTCTAGTGAAATAAACTGAATCAAAATGTCCATTCAGCTCACATATACAGGAAAGTGGAGTGAATCAAATAAACTGAATCAAAACGCTTATTCAGCTCACATATACAGGAAAGTGGAGTGAATCAACTAGACCGAATCAAAACTCTCATTCAGCTCACATTTACAGGAAAGTGGAGTGAATCAAATAAACTGAATCAAAACGCTTATTCAGCTCACATATACAGGAAAGTGGAGTGAATCAACTAGACCGAATCAAAACTCTCATTCAGCTCACATTTACAGGAAAGTGGAGTGAATCAAATAAACTGAATCAAAATGCTAATTCAGCTCACATATACAGGAAAGTGGAGTGAATCAAATAAACCGAATCAAAACGTTTATTCAGCTCACAGTTACAGGAAAGTGGAGTGAATCAAATAAACTGAATCAAAACTCTCATTCAGCTCACATTTACAGGACATTTGAGTGAATCAGATAAACTGAATCAAAACTCTCATTCAGCTCACATTTACAGGAAAATAGAGTGAATCAAATAAACCGAATCAAAATTCTCATTCAGCTCACATATACAGGAAAGTGGAGTGAATCAAATAAACTGAATCAAAACTCTCATTCAGCTCACTTTTACAGGAAAGTGGAGTGAATCAAATAAACCGAATCAAAACACTTATTCAGCTCACATTTACAGGAAAGTGGAGTGAATCAAATAAACCGAATCAAAACGCCTATTCAGCTCAAATTTACAGGAAAGTGGAGTGAATCAAATAAACTGAATCAAAACTTTCATTCAACTCGCATTTACAGGAAAGTGGAGTGAATCAAATAAACCGAATCAAAACGCCTATTCAGCTCAAATTTACAGGAAAGTGGAGTGAATCAAATAAACTGAATCAAAATTCTCATTCAGCTCACATTTACAGGAAAGTGGAGTGAATCAAATAAACTGAATCAAAACTCTCATTCAGCTCACATATACAAGAAAGTGGAGTGAATCAACTAGACCGAATCAAAATGCTTATTCAGCTCACATTTACAGGACATTTGAGTGAATCAGATACACTGAATCAAAACGCTCATTCAACTAACAAGACATTCAAAAAAGATGAAATCAAATCAAGGAATCAAATCACTAAGATGTTAATGCCAATCGCTAATAGAAAGTCACAGCGCCAGTAACTGAATGTGTCTGTATATGACAGCAAGTTGGCCAGTGGGATGTTGTAAGTATATAATTAATCACTTGATTATGTTATTATCTAGGAGGGAACATTAGCTGGCAGTCTGGTGACTCTGCTGCATTTGCATACAAACAAGGACTTATTGCTATTACAGAGGAACTGGGACTGTGGTGAGAGGCGAGAGAGAGAGAGAGAGAGAGAGAGAGAGAGAGAGAGAGAGAGAGAGAGAGGGAGAGAGAGAGACTGCTAAACAATGCCATTTTGAAACTACTGTCTTTTTTGAAATATATGTTATATAAAAAAAAAATCTATTATGTTGAAGAGCCCATAAGGAGAACATTCAGTCATTTGTTGCTTGATGTCATGTGCAGTATATTCTGGTATACATTACAACACAACATTACAACATACATACATTCGTCTTCTACAGCTTGCAGTGCATTGTGGGATGCCATTAATGCATGTGTGTTCCATTGCTTTAGGGTAAAAGCTACATTGGGAAACCTTAAGAAATGGCCTCATTAGGTTTACTGCATATGGGGCAGATTCCAAATTTCCATACGACTGTTAAGATTTGCCTGAAGACTTTTTTTCCGAGTGCATTTAACATTTATGTAGAAACTCTCGTGGTGTGCCTGTACCTATGTCTCTCTGTGTGTGTGTGTGTGTGTGTGTGTGTGTGTGTGTGTGTGTGTGTTATATAAAACATAGTTACACACTACTCTGCTTAATGATATTAGTAATAGAAATATAGTAATACTATGTGAATTTTAAAGACCCTAACATACTTGGTTTACTTTATCAGTTGAGTTTGTATTTTGTCCACTTGTCTGTTTAGTTGCAGTTCTTTGTCTTCTTCCTTCACTTTGCTTGCGGGACCTTCTATCCTACTCAATTTTATTAAATTATAATACACATTTGGTTCGATTTTTCCATCCCAGAATTTAATTAACCATTGCTCAGACCACAGAGGAGGAAGAAGTCCACGGCACACTGCAAGCTTTTGGAGCATTGGAGTACATCTAGAGGTCATGTCAAAACAACCGAAATATCTGTTTAAAATCAATATATAGAAGCTAACATATGTCTCTTGAGTTGGCTTTTATTTAAAGCTGTTCTGGCCAGGGGTGGAGCTAATTTATGGGCCAGAAGATTCTAAACAGAAGCCTAAAAATATGAAAGTAGTGATATCGATTGCATAGTGGTGTTGTCATTCACAGCTTTTCTAATGTATGTTGGAAATGAGTGTAGTGTACTGACTCTCACATGTAATCTAGTCTCACTAGCAATCATACCACAGGGTAATAGCTGATGCATCAGGAGCAGTGCAGGCACAATATTGGCGCATAGCTTGAGATTAAAAAGAGAGAATAATGGAATAGCCATGCTCCAGTAGTGTTATCAACACTGTTTCATTCCAGTACTTCATCAGCTCAAGTTCTGCAAGACAAACACTTGAACCAGGAACCAAATTAGTAGTAAAGTTGTTGTTGTAGCAGAATATTTTAGCCTCATATTTTTCAGGGGATTAAATGAATAGCCACATAACGCTACTGTGTTAGCTTCATGGATGCTTTGCAGCTGATTATACTGAAACATAATTCATTATGTATGAACTGTATAGATTGATCTCTGAGTATGATTATATTCTCTGCCACTATTGGGAGAAGGAGTGTTAAAAAATGAAACTTCAACACTGAGATGATTTGCTTATTTGCAGCAGGTGGCGCTGTTTGACTGCACAGGAGCATACTGTATGTGCTCCTTTATATAAGTGTAAAGATTCTGACAGTAGACTTTCAACATGCCACAGAACATAGAGATGATAAGTGACAACCAATTTAGAGCAATGGAAATAATTTAAGATAAAATGATGTGTAAATTATTTTTGCTTATTTAATTTGGCATCACCATGTAACTGCATTAGTGTTGTTATAAACACAAACTGGCCTGTGTTTTAAACAGATTCAGTCTTTCAAGAATTAAATTAGATTTTTTTTAAATTCATGTTTAAATGAATTAACCTTGTTCACAACAAAGTTGGGACACTGGTCAGTTTATTTAAGTCTGAAGCCTTTTTTAAGACTTTCTATTTAAATTTAGACTCAGACATAGCAATCCAATTAATAATAATAATAATAATAATAATAGTCAAGAGAATTTGTTACAAAAAAATAAATAAATAAAAATAAAAATAAATAAATAAAAATAAAAAAATAATAAAATATAAATAGACATAGATAAAAAAAAAAAATATATATATATATATATATATATATATATATAGAGAGAGAGAGAGAGAG
>CM074970.1:11745486-11758519 GCA_037577455.1 Pangasius macronema
AAGAAGAAGAAGAAGATTTGCACCTCTACACTTAATATTGGTGTTGGCAAGGATGAAGCTTGACCATTAAGCATAAAAAAAACACTTGTTTTTGGCAAACATCGCACACTTGACGATAAACAAAGACAACCGTAAAACAACATGCATAGCAACAATATTCTACTACGAATAATAACAGTGAGTCTCTTTGTGGAATGTCTAACAAAAGTAGGGGGTTGGACCTGGGGCCAAATTCACTGTCATCTCACATCACTGCAGATATGGCACAGGATAATGTCACCTGTACATGTGCACAGAGCTCTATCACCTGTAGTTATATGTTTCAGGAGGTCTTGATGGTAGAACAGTATTCAATACTTTACCTTTTTTTACAGACTCTACAAAATGTTATCGTTACTGTAAAATGTGTTGGAGGATGATTTGTGGGCAAAGCAAACTCACTCCGGCTGGTTGTAGAGGATCTCGTACTCCTCCATGCATGACATCGTAAACTCCTTTATGTCCTTAGGTTTGTGCATGTAGACTGTCCCTTTCCTTAAAGAAGAGACTGAAGTGGCCTTCAGGAAGCATTGAAGCATTTTCTGTTCCCGTAACCATTTCTGTGTTGTTTTGGAAGTATTTGTGCCAGACCTTTTGTGAACCTCATGACTGACCTTAACCTCTTGGTAGAGGCATCCAGGTTTTAGTATAAAACATCCTGGTACAGGTCTTCTCTGATTGTAAAAAATGTAGCTCCGGTGATGCTTGCAAGAAGAATAACATCCAATACTTCTGACAACCTCAAGAATCAATTAAACTGGCATTCGGAAAATGCCAAATTTCCAACTGTTCCAAACTTTTGGAATTTGCTAACCCTTTCCAGCTTATGGCTGATGTTGTTCACAGGCTGGAGAACAACAAATACAGATTAGATAACAAAATACACAGATAACAGATTAGGTAAAAAAAAAAACTCTCACACACACATTGCAAGCAAACAGAATTGATTTTGTTCTCTACACTGTATTTTAGCTAGATAGAATTAGTGAGCTAGCTCTATTGGATCAGTGCAAAGCCAAAAGACATAAATAGTATATCCAGTACACCATTATTGTGATTACTGTTTAGGCACATTATTTGGTTTGTGATGCAGCCCTGGATTCTTTCTGACATAGTGCAACACAACCTACATTACATTGTTCTTCTGCAAGTATCTTTCACCAGCATTTTCTAACAAATTCCACATTTTGTCCATTAATACCTTTCATACTTCCTTTTATAACCTATGTGTGGTTTCGCTGCAGGAATGGCCAGCCGCGGTCGTGTTGGAGTGTATATAATCTCTGCAGTATCTGGAGGCCTTCCTAAGGAGGAGATCACATTCGCCAAGATATTGAAAGAGCAAGGCTATGCAACAGCTCTGATTGGTATACAATATATTTCACACATCATACAAACCATTTCCTAATGTACCAAAGACATTCAGCATGTAATATTCATTTGATTCATTTAGAATCCATGGTTCCCTTTTTGTTTTCTTCAAAGAGCATTGTGTTTTGCCTCGAGGCAACTGTCTTTACTAACAAGCTCCAAGAAAGAATCATTCACAATGCATGTAAATGACATGCAATTTTTTAAAACTTTTTTTTTTTTTTTAAATAATTTGTATATTTCTTTCATAGGAAAATGGCACGTGGGCCTGAACTGTGAGCACAACACTGATCACTGTCACCATCCCAGCACTCATGGCTTCGAGCACTTCTACGGCATCCCCATGACCAACCTGCGCGACTGTCAGCCAGGCCACGGCTCCGTCTTCTACCAAGTCCGAAAACACATTCCCTACAAAGCATTGGGCACCGTCCTCGCCACCCTGCTCCTCCTCCATGCTAAAGGACTGGTTCTCATGTCCCACAAGCTCGCTCTGTTCCTGGGGGCATCGCTGTTTATGACAATAGCGCTGTTTTTCCTGTGGGTGCTCACGTTCCCCTACTTCAACTGCTTCTTAATGAGAGGATACGAGGTGGTAGAACAGCCGTACGTGTCTGAGAATCTGACACAGAAGATGACCAAAGAGGCCGTCGAATTCCTGGAGAGGTCTGTGAATGTTGCCTGTTCTTAAAATAATACTCAATCAACCTAACCCACCACATTTGCAGTGTATGATTGATTACCACAAATAAGCTGTTTGCTTGAAAGTGACCTATAATTTACATCTAAGGGCAGTTGCATCAATAAACATTTATGACCTTTGTATTTAGCTCTGTTTTATGTTGGTTGCCGTTGTGTGCTGCTAGCAATAAACTCCTTGTGCTGAGGATTGTGTTTAAGATGTTATGGCATTTAATGAGTAATTTTAATATACAGTGTGTGGGCGGCGGGTGTGAGTATCAGTATCAGAGCATTATCAGCAAGCGCCGTCATTAAAAATGAGTGCAAAGTGCCGTGAATTGCACCTTAACTCGAGAGGAACGTTTAGACCTTGGCAAGCGAGGAGGAAAGAAGCATGAGTGTCTCAGTGCTCGCCGAAATGAAGTGCTCACACTCGGCATTACTCGCTTTACTGTTCCACACTTTTACGTGCACGCAATTCATGGCACACTATGCTCATTCTCTATTAAAGCTAACATTTAAATGCCGTTTATTTACGTTTATTTTGTTCAGGTTACTTGTATTGTAGGATCTGCTGTAGTATGTATTTCTTCACAGAGCACAGTTTGTAATACGTGAAATATGTCCAGGTTGCTGTCATCGCTGTACACCAGGCTTACATCACACAGTATCATGCTGGTATTGGAACCTTGAGTAAATGAGTAAACGAGGATGGTATCAGATATATACCAGCGTTGTTACCAGTATATCGCTAATATTTATATTGCAAGTAATTGTGTGGTTTCATATCTGTTTACTTTGCTTTAATGTCCTTAACAAAGCCTCCTTTAATAAAGCTTTTTCAATATTGTTTGACAGGAATTCTGCGAGACCGTTCCTGCTCTTCTTCTCCTTCATCCAAGTTCACACAGCTCTGTTCGCTTCTCCTCACTTCCGCGGTAGAAGCCAGCACGGCCTGTACGGAGATGCGGTCATGGAGGTGGACTGGAGTGTAGGTACTGAGTCTGGAGTTCGCGTGTCAGAACTTAGGAAGAACGTGAGCAGTGTGTGGAACAGCCGTAATTATAGTGTAGTATATGACTCGAGACTGGCTGTGAATATAACAGCTGCGAGCTAAAAGAACTCAGAAATAGGAGGCGCGCTTTTTGTGATAACATATAGTTACAACAGCTATAATCTCTGGGCACTTCTGTCGTCTGTGCAACTGCATGAAGTCAGCCTAGTTTTTATTTTGATGGCTGTAAAAGACTTATGAGCAAATGAGCATTTAATGGTGGAGGACACAGTGCCTAGCGTTTGCATTACAGAATGGACAAGTTTGGTCATCTATACCCATCTGGTGCAATTAAACGCAACAAGGATTAAAAAAAGCTTTACTAATTATTTTATGTGATTTGAATTCAGAGTGGTTGCCCATTTAGCAAGCCGGTTAGCACTATATCCCTTTCTGGAAAGCTTACAGAATCTCGCAGATTCCTCAAAATCCTGTTTCTAATATGCAAGCTGTTCTGCTCAGAAAAGAAAACACTTTCTAATGGGAATAATCCCAGTCGTTCCTGTTAACCATTAAAATAATTGGATACTGACGGGTAAATGGAAACCACTAGGCCAATGTCCATTAGGAAGAGTTTTTTTTTATGTGTAATTTACTAATTATGTTTATTTATTATTGGATTTTACCATCAGGAAAGTTGAGACCTTTCACTCCCACAAGCCAGACTTCTGAACATTAGCAAACACGTGAGGGTGTTGAGTTTACATGCCACTAACCACTATGCAAAACTGTCGAATAACAACAGGATGCTATAAATTATTGTGATGATGTCATGGTGTTCAAAAATGAATGTCCATGTTGGACTGATTTTAAAATAAACCACCAGGGATCTAACAGCATCCGAATCAATGCGTAACATTTTCCACAAGCTAGAGAACAAACTACACAGACTAGATACCAAGTTTCATGGAGAACACAGATTGATAATAAAAATACACACATCGGAAGCGACCAGAGGTGATAGTTTTGTTGTATTTTTTTTCTTCTTTGTATGTTGATGATACATCCCATAACCGTAGACCAATTGTGTCATCACAGTGTGTCCTGTTTCTGGTCCCAGGTCAGATAATGAAAACTCTGGAGCGGCTAAAGCTGAAGGACAATACGCTGGTTTATTTGACCTCAGATCAAGGCCCACACTTAGAGGAAATATCCATCCATGGCGAGGTTCACAGAGGTTACAGCGGCATATATAAAGGTAGGGTGTATATATACATCAGAGGGAGGTGAGCAGTCTGTGGAACAGCCGTGTTTATAGAAAATAGTTATACACCAGTGGGAGGGTAAGAGTGGATAGAACAGCCATTCTTATAGTTTGTAGTTTTACACCAGAGAGAGGTGAGCAGTTAGTAGAACAGCCATCTTTATAGTAAGTAGTTATACATCAGAGGGAGGTGAGCAATTAGGAGAACAGCCATGTGTATAGTGTGTAGTTATACATCAGAGGGAGGTGAGCAGTTAGTAGAACAGCCAATTTTACAGTAAGTAATTATACATCAGAGGGAGGTGAGCAATTAGGAGAACAGCCATGTGTATAGTGTGTAGTTATACATCAGAGGGAGGTGAGCAGTTAGTAGAACAGCCATTTTTATGCTGTGTTTATACATCAGAGGGAGGTGAGCAGTGGATAGAACAGCCGTCTTCATAAGAAACAGTTATAAATCGTAAGGGGGTGACCAACTGTCAGAAGAACAGCTGTGAGTTAAGCAAAGTTATAAATAGGAGATATTATTAGTGAAAACAGTTCCTGTTTTATGTAGTCAGAAGCTGAAAAAGACAGAAAAATGCTGGTTGCGTGTGTCTGTGTGGTGAGAGATGCTCCGATGATAATTAAGTATTTTTTCTGAAATGCCAAGTGTCCAAAAAGAGCACTCATTTTCAAGGGTTCTTGAAATAAACACTAATTAAAAAAGATTTTTTTTTAAATCCAGAAATGGCCTTATCTTATGTCACACTCTAAATGCTAACAATGTCTCAATGATGACTTATCTTTTCGAGCAGGAGGGAAATCAACCAATTGGGAAGGAGGGATCCGCGTGCCGGGGATCCTTCATTGGCCGGGAACGCTACCTGGAGGAAAGGTTATCGATGAGGTCACAAGTAACATGGACCTCTTCCCTAGCGTGGTGAAATTAGCCGGAGCTAGCATACCCAGTGATAGGTGGGTCTGTCATTAAATGGCATTGCTGTCAATCAATATGACAGCTTGGACAAATGTGGGTTGATGGATTATACGCCGCTCTCAAAGCTTGGAAACTAGAATAAACTTACAGTAGAAACGTCAGAAGGTCATCTGATGGCCAGTAGGTGACAATAAAATGTCTGGATTTTCACACACAGTGCTTCTGCACTACACTATATACATTCATAATGCAAAATAACAAAACAAATAGTGCAGCTCTCAGTGTGTGTGTGTGTGTGTGTGTGTGTAATTTTCAGGGAGATAGATGGACGTGACCTCATGCCATTAGTGCAGGGTCGAGTGCAGCGTTCAGAACATGAATTTCTGTTCCATTACTGCAATGCCTTTCTGAATGCTGTGAGGTGGCACCCCGCTAACAGTGAGTCTTAAGAAACACACACACACACACACACACACACAAGGTTTATTTTTTGTAATTGCCTGTCTCCTTTTACCAGGTACCTCAACATGGAAAGCCTTTTTCTTCACTCCTAATTTCTACCCTGAAAACTCTACCACCTGTTTCCACACGCACGTGTGCTTCTGCACCGAGGCCTACGTGACCCGTCACGACCCTCCGCTGCTCTACGATCTGTCAAAGGACCCGTCTGAAACAAACCCACTCACCCCGGATACAGAGCCCAACTTCAGCTCCGTGCTGGAGGTGATACTGGAGGCGGAGAGGGTGCACACACAGGGTGTTAAAGCTGCCGAGGACCAGCTCTCAGCCACACACCTGCTCTGGAAGCCCTGGCTCCAACCGTGCTGCTCCTCCCTCCACCAGCTGTGCATGTGCCAACGAGACTGGCAGAGTGGGATTGTGGGAAATGCAACAGAGGGGCAGGGCGAGTAAAAGAAATGAGTCAGTAGGTGTGTAATGACACCTGCCTTGCATGTAGAGTGTACACAAAGGGAATGAGGGTGCAGTGAGGTGCAGAGTGTGTACACATTACTGATTAATCCTCTCTCCAATTTCTTCTTGTTTAATTTTTTATTATGACCAGATTTACAAAACCAGGCCCCACCATTCTTTGCATAGTTAGTTATTACCTACTAAATAAGATATTACCAGGTGCACACCTCTAGTCTCAACCATATACCCCATGAACCTTTCTGGCAAGCTTTCTAAAAACAACAAACGACAACAACACAAAAAAAAAAAACGAATACATGCGCCTCTCATTTGCATCTGTGTTTGTATCCATTTAGAACACATTATCTGTTCATTTCAAATGATGGATTCATATTTTGTTACATCCGTAATTGGCATTCAGGATGTATTGTGTGGGATGTTTTTTTTTTTTCAACAGGACTGCTCCAGTTGGTGTGGACATATCTGCATCCTGTAACTCCGGGGCTGAAAATGAGTCCCACTGCAGCCCTCCACGGTTATCATACGTAGATGGAAAAGATGGCAGTGTATATACCCGGCGTTGGAAAAGCATGAGTTGATTCAGTGTAAGTTAACTGTGAAATGAATTGAACAACTGTGGCTGGTTTTTCACTTTTGCAAAGAAACAATGCAGCAAATCCTAACTCACGATTAAACAAATCGCTTGAAGAAAATGCAGTCAGTCTGGATGATGTAGTTCCCCCAGAAATCTAGGAGTGCAAGAATAAAACATAGCTCTAAATATCCCAGGCTTAATCCCATTCCCAGGACATGTAGTACCTTAAGAAGAACCCTGAGTTCTGCACCTATGCTTTACAAAATCCTGACGATGCAACAATATGACGATACTTGAAGAAAAATGATGTGTGAAACTCTCCACCTGCCGCAGTGTCACAGTCTCACTTAATGATAAAGTACCCCAGAAACCTTGGAATGCAACACTAAACATCACACACTTGAGCCCATGGCTAGGATTTAATCCCATAATCCCATGGCTGGACCATATAGAGGACCCTGAGTTCAGATGCTAATATTAAAATCCCTTGGCACGTTGGCAAGTGTTGGAACTTACATTCCAGCCTGATCTACTGCACTGCTTCAGTCTCAGTGGATAAAAGAGGATGTGAAAGAGAAGGAATCTTACTCTTCTTTTGAGTTTGGATGATTTTGAAAGGCCTTTTGGAAGCTTCATTGATTTCTTTGAGGTGCACACACAGGTGCAAAAGATGCAAGCTTTTCCATCACTGTATGCTCATACACCGGGTTTTTCGCAATATGGTGCTTAACAGAGGTATTAAATCCAGTCTCTGCCAAAACAAACACCTCACGTGTCCACTTTTTAAATCTTTATTGTCAGTTTTTATGGGTCATACCCTGAGTTCATGCTGTAGCTGTTGTGTCAAGCATTCTGTAAAGACTTCAATCAGTCCACACCGGTCGCATCTCTGCTACTTGCAGGAGAAAGAACAAGGCACTGTGATTTGAACCTGATTATGTTCTTTGTATTGAGAGATATTAACTGTTTAATGTTATGTAACTGCTTAATGTTTTGTTACACCACAGCACTGTTGAATTTAATGAGTTTGTATTAAGGCACTAAAGTAACTTGCACAGGGATTTGTACTTTCTAAAAAAATTAGTTGCTATTTAACAAACTGTTTTATAGATTAGTAACGTCATTACTCCAAAAGACATTCCTGTAAAGAGGTAACAGTCACGAAACATTATGAGAGCCACGGGAAGGTCTTCAGGACAGAGGACTTTGCACTTTGCGCTTGCTCTGTCACATGACATGCTGTGGTTTTAAGCCTTAATAATTTTAGGAGAGAGAAAAAAAGAGCTGAGACTGATGAAGGAACGAATGTTGGTGTTTGTGTAAAATGAGTATTATATCATGCAAACGCTTTGATGGGCAACTTCATGTGTGTAGATTATGATTTTGAATTAAACTCAGTGATTTATACTTCACTTACGCACACTTTTGCATCCGAAATCACACCCCATGGGACTCGGCCTTTAGACTTTACTCACTTTTGCTGGATACTGTATCTGATTATAAGCCTCTCAGATAATGAAAATACTCCCAGGATGGTACTGATTCTCTCTGGTCTAGGATGTAACCTCTTGGTGTTAGGTAAATACTGTCCCTTTAGGGTTTGACTCTTGAAAGTAAATGGGGAAATTGTACGAATCTCAGAATTATCTGGCGAGGCTGGCTTACTCAATTAAGTAATTAAGATCGTATGCTAGGAAAAGTGGTAATAGTATGGCAATTTGGAGCCAGGGAGCACCTGGCAATGGAGTAGATGGTTTATTTAAAGAGTAGAGTTGCTGATGCCAACACCACTGTAGAGCCATCTTTTTTCTCACTGCCTCGAGCCAGCTGGTCCAGTTCCATTTGAAAAGAGAAATGCATCCCATCTTGACATCTTTAATTTCTCTCTGCCTTGAACTTCATTAAGCAGTTTTTTGATAACTGCTGGGGAAAAATGCTATTTCCAGTCAACAGTTAATGAGATTGATGCAGGTTTTGTTGTTCGTATTCACAGCGGAACAACTAAGATTTACTTTCCTACAAATGGCTGAATGTGCTGTGTGGCATATAATTAAATTAGACTCTGTTTTTGTAAACACTTTGGCTTTATTAATTAACAATTAAGTGCCGATTGTGGTGCCGGCAGTTTGATTGAACCCTTTTGTGTTACCTGCCGCTTGAAATGGGGCATCACATAATTAAGCCGAGTAAATGTTGGTGGGAGGGGGGTGGGGGTGGAAGGGTAGAGGGGTTGACTTGAACACCATACTTCTCTTGCAGAGTGAAAAGCGTTTTTTGTTTTGTTATTTGTTTTCTTCTTTATAAGTTTGACACAATATGAAAAGAACCCCTGGAAAAGGGAAACAAGACGTTTTACCATTTTCTGCATTGTGGTGTAATATAATATGTGTAAGATAATCTGCAATCCAAGTTACAGTTCCACAATTTGGCAACACAGTGAAGATTAGATTAGTGAAATATTTTTGGATTATTGGCATGCTGGCAAGTATGAAAGTAATAAACCCCAGCTTTTTACCTACGGCCATGACTACGTGTTTACTGTGGCTGGCACCACAGTGAAATCACACTCATTGCCTGGACTGTGCCAAGCCGCAGCATATGTGCTGTAGAGATACGCTTCCTGCCCTTAGTCACCTAACCGTTGCTTCAAATAGAGGCTATAGAACCCACTCCTGAAGGAATTATGATCAATCCGACCCATCAGGATGGGTCGGATTGATCATAATTCCTTCAGGATTGGGTTCTATAGCCTCTATTTGAAGCAATGGTTTTACTGAAGATGAATGAACATAAGACTGTGTGTAATCTGCCATGTCTAATATATTCCTAAATTAATGAACAAGCTTCATCTCTGACTACCTGGACAACAGAAGCCAGATCTTGCGACTTTTTTGTTGGGTCACGTGGGATCCAAGTCCCAATACACACCTCTAGTTTCAAATTCCAGTCCATCACATTGAAGACCTCATATGCCATTTCTATGCTGTTTACCCCAATGGTACCCAATATGGTTCAAATACAGGCCTTATTCACAAAGACTTTTTGTTCCACATCTGACATTTCCAACTTTTTTTATCCTCTAGGAAACCCTGGAATGCTTGGCACGCTGCCAGACATTAACCTTTCTCTTTACAAAAGAACCTGTGCAGCTCAGCTGGGCTCGGCTTGGTCCCATTTGTGCAACAAAGTGTTTCGCACACATATGCTAGGGTCAAACTTCTGAGCGCAGAATAACCGTCTATCCACAGCAGTCCATGCTTTCCTTTTTTTATTGCACACTCGCTGGCTCATGGCTCATGACACGGCAGGGTGTAATTACATAGGCAAATGAATACACATGTTGGGAAGCCTCCAGAAAACAAACACACTAGGGCTTCCTCGATTCTTGAAGCCACATTTCCATTGGAAAGAACGAGGAATACCAGGCGTGTGAGCCAGGGAATCTCTAGCCTCAGGTGCATGTGTTACAAGCTGGGTAAAAATATATAAAAAAAACTTCCCCTCTAAACACAGCACCCAGCTGTTCTATGAGTGTAAATTCTGCAATGGACATCTAACTAATGACGGTGGATGAAGCTAAACTGTCTCATAATGACTTATTTATTCATTTGGCAGACAGTTTTACCCAATCCAACTAACAAGTGAGACAGGATACAAGCATAGAGCTAAGTAGTCAAGGCCTCTGGTACCTGTTTTCCACCATCATATGCTGTTAGTGCTTTGGGGGTGACATCATTTCATCACTATGACAAGAACTGTTATTTACATGATGAAGTAAAATATGAAGTGAAGCTAAGAAACATACAAGTGGAAGCATGGCTTTGTTCTAGTGGTTTGGCTATTAATCTCATGAAAATATGACTCTGGCCTATTACACCTGTGGAAATGGGTTGGTTCTAGTGTTTTGCCTGGTGGAACCATGGCTTGGGCCCAGTGGTTTGGCTATTAAACTGAATGTAAATGTGGGTCAGATGTAGAGTTGGCTATTAAACTGGTGGAAACATGGACTGGTTCTAGTGTTTTGACTATTAAACTGTTGGAAACATGGCTTGGTTCTAGCAGCACAGTTCTAGTGGTTTGACTATTAAACTGGTGGAAACATGGCTTGGTCCCTATAAAGGATCTTTGCGAGGTCAAAGTACAAACACCTTTTTCACCGTACCGTCAGGACCCCAAACTTGAGTATTGGAAGACTAATATGTCGTGTTTTATTTTTCAGTTTTATTCTGAAATTTTTTTTCAAAACATTTGTGTCAGGGCTTCTTAGTTACAAAATAGAAAAGTTTTTGCCTGATTGTTGGGAGATTGCAAATTCAAACTGCAGCAGTCTCAGATTGCCCTATGATGTAGCATGAGCAAGATCATTCGAGATCACATCACAGGAGAACTGAAAACATTTAGATGGAAGTGGCTAACTTCGAAGTACAGAGTCTCCTTCGTCTTTTACCTAATTTTTTCAAATGTGTTTCTTACAACGTTGTTTTAATAGTTTACTTAAATATCTAAATATGGCATGTGCTTCATAATTACCCACAGTAGATGCTCCAAAGAATCCATAGCATGAATAATGTCTCAACTACGCTGTGTCGTATGTTTCAAGACGAATGGGATATCATGCGACGCCAGTGATCCACAAAGCTGATCCATTCATCAGCATCAACTTAATGGTGCTCAGTAAATAATATGCAGCTCGTGTCTAATGGAGACTAATTGAAGCAGCTGCAGTGTTACCATCTAAACACTGCATTCATGTATCTCTTCTGGTGGAACCTCTGTAAAAGGTTTCGTGTTGCATGTTACACAACAACAAACAAAACAGTGTCTATTAAACTGCTGGAAACATGGCTCATGTCTAGTGGTTTGGCTACCAAACTGGTGAAAACATGACTTAGTTCTAGCATCTTGGTTGTAGAGCTATAGCTGTTAAATTGGTTGAAACATGGCTCACTTCTAGCAGTAATTATTAGTAATTTTCATAATTACCCACGTACATGCTCTAGAGATACTATAGCATGAATAATGTCTCTGTTTTGGTGGAATTTTCATAGTAGGCCGTCTCATGTTGAATGTTAAACAAGAGCATTGTTTAACAATTCAAACAGGCTGCTTGAAGCCAAGTTGAAGGCATCTTTATATCTCCTCATCTCTCTTTCTCTTACTTTGTCTTCAATTCAGACACACAAGCATAGCACGCTGCTAATCTTTCACCCTTCCCCAGGGAAGCATAACCAGCTGGCGAAATCAAGGCCAAGCAAAACGGCTGTTCAGAGAGGTTAGATGACTCGCCGAGTTCAAACAGCTTCTCTCGTGGTTACGCTTGTTCTCCGAGCATGAAACCGAGGGACCTGCAGACAAATTCCGTTACGGTGGTGTTATGAAAACCGGTGGCAGGGATACTGCTGCGGGTTTTAGCTTGGGAAGATAGCGTTCTCGAATAAGACAGGCTTCATCTTTGATTCTGCACTCCAGTAAGAGCTCTGTGAGGGCGCGTTCCTTCAGCTACAGAACGTCAACCCCCACTTATTTTTGCTTCCTGCTTTCATAATGTCATGCTTAGGCTAAGCCAATTCTCTCTACATTGGCATCTCGGTTAAATCCAGAAATAAACTTCAAATATATTCAAACTTCAGCTGCCAGACTCGAGGCTCCATGCACATAACATTCCGCCCATACTTCAACACTTACACCAGCTGCCTGTTTTGAGTTTAACACACTTTCTAAAAAGCAGAAAAGCCTCCACAGGGGGCAGGACATGCAGTACCTCAGGAATAAGACACAATCTCACAGGAATTGTTCTTCTGTCCTGGTTCAAATCCCAACATCTCTCTTCTCTCAGCATTATCTCCTCGCCTGTAGAGCAACCTTGAGTATCAGAAAGGTGTAAAACTATCACTACTGCTATTTTTACATTATTACCTTCATTTTTATGTAACGTGAATGGCAAAGGCCACAAGGGGAAGGTGATAGAGGTATTTAGTAGAGGTTAGGTTGGCAAAATTTTCATGTTATTTTTCACTTCATTATTCTTTAGATTAAGGGTTCAATTTTTTTTTTTTGAGACAGACTTTTTTTTTTTTTACTTTAACTGTAAAATAAATTAGACTGATGAACGCAATCCAACTAAACATTAAGCTCATTATTTAAATGTGTACAATAATATGTTGTAGATTCTAATGTTTGTTTCTCTTTGGGAGTGACGAGGTTGGACAGGATTAGCAATGAGTACATTAGAGGGACAGCTCATGTTGGACGTTTGGG
>CM074970.1:11762357-11775037 GCA_037577455.1 Pangasius macronema
TAATAAAGCGGATGCAGGAAGAGACAGAGAGAGAGACAGAGATGGAGGGAAAGATAGAAGGAGAGAGAAAAGTAACACAGTGTTAATAAAATCAGTGTGAAAGATCACATTGTGTGTTAAATTACTGCATGGCTTACTGAAGTGGTGTCGTCCGTCCCCTCAGAGCTGCTCTATAAATCACTCTCCGTTACCCGGAGGAGTGTGAATACCTTAATGAGGTGCTCTCTGGAGGGGAAGCTGGACACCATGCTGTTCCTCGCCGTCCTGCAGTTGGTCAGAGACACGTGGAGCCGCTCGCTGGCCAACAGGTGAGCGTCGGGAGGCAGGATGTGGTCGATGCCGCCTCTGGAGGCCGGGACAAGACACACGCTCGTTTGTCATCTCTGCATAATTAACAACGCCGCCAAGGCTCCCCAAACGCCATCCCATAATTACACAATCTGTTTGGCCAAGCTGCTTCAGTCACAACGCGGGAGGTGACGGAATTAAGTTTTGGACGTTTTTTTTTTTTTTTACCAGATAGATGGAGGCCACAGTCACAGTTTATCTGAAGCCAAGGCAAGTTTTTCTTTTTAAACTGATGACTTATATATATATATATATATATATATAGCAGTGTCAGTTTTATCTGTGTTCACATTTGAGCACATCACACACACACACACACACACACACACACACACAGGATGAACTTTTTCATCCAGATCTCTTCTTCTTCTCTGACAGGCTTAATATGGCTGTGGTGGTTGATATGCTCTCGCTCGCTGCACCCAAAACGGCATCACTGATTCATATTTCACGGCTCGGCGAAATGAATGCGTTCTGGACGACGTGCATCGAGTTACCTCAAGGTCAAGATGTTCCTGATTTCTCTCTAACACACACACACACACATTTACCTTGTAACCGCATAGCACAAGGACGTCCGCTCTTGCTCAAACATCACCACGCTGCTGCTATTTAAACAGGATATCTTACGGGGGGGTCTGAGGGAAAAAAAATCGCCGTGCCAAAGGCTAGATACGGGGAAAAAAACGGAGGGATGAGCGAGTACGAGTTTCAGAGGCGATTAAGTTAATGTACAGGCTTATTCGTCTGTTTTACGAGCCGTGCCTCGCCAGCAGGGGGAAAACGTGTGATAATGGTTGCACAATAAATGGAGGCTGACCGCCCACTTAGGCTCGAAACTTCAAGGACCCTGAAACACAAACGATATTAGACGAGCTGAAATGGGTTTGGATCCTGAGCTGAGGAAGATACAGTGTGCACAAAACAGAGAGCTGGCATTAGTATGGATCTATTAATACTAATAATAAAAAAACGTGTGTTTATATGGAAATGATCCAAGCCGGGGTGGTGTGATACGCCGTGACGCCAAGCAGAGTGCCATTACCATTTTGCTAACACAGCAACATTTTGCCAATGATTACAATGTTTCATTTATTTATGAACAACACATTTATTCCCTCACCAGCACCTAATCTTCTCTCTCTCTCTCTCTCTCTCTCTCTCTCTCTATCAAAAAAAAACATACACACACACACAGCTAGTGCTTTTACTTTTTTAGCGAGAAACCAGAAAGCGTAAACTCCTCCGTCCTAAATACTGTTACAAAGCACTAACACTCGAGTCTCCTAAAAAACAATCACCACATCAATGATTATACTTTTATACTGTTAAACTGATTCTTTTTAAACCCTTTCTTATTGTCCTTAGATCACGTTGAGTGTCTGCTGTACAAGTCCCTGTGTATGAGCTGTTACTATAGAAACAATAACATAGCAGAACGAGCGCATTAATATTAACCTGTTGCTCATGTTGCAGCTGGAGCTAGTGTTGAGCTGTGTGGTTATACAAACATAATGCACAGCTTCTGACCAATCAGATTCAAGCATTCAAATTCCAATCATCCTGTAATAATCCCAGTAATAAATACTGTACAATTAAACTGAGTTAGACCTGAGACTAGCTAACTGAGGCTAATCCTTAGATTAAAACAGAGGAATAAGTACATTATAAGACCAATAATCACAATCACAATTCTTCTTCTTACTCTTCTTCCTCTCCTCCAATGACATCTGGAGTTCATTCTGCAGAGACTGGCATTATTTCTTACAAAAACGTAAGCAAGGTGACTGAAATAAAACTGAAAACTGAAATAAAAAACAACCTGAAACTATGTTCTTGGCTCAATTTCTCTAAGAATCAATGAAGGTGTGGTGTGATGTGGCCCGAGTCACTGTCACCACCAGGACATTCAATCTGCCACCTGCTACCGACATGTAGCTTTTATCCGTTTATAGTTATATTTAAAGTTCTGCAAAACAATTTCGTTCACGTGACCACTTGTGCTCTAGCAGCTATAAACTGTAGCACCATCGCCCGCTTCTCTCTTTGCTCATTTGAAGTGAATAAACACAAATGCTGTCATAGAAAATTAATCAACCTTCATACAAATCAAATGAATTTTTTCTTGCTGTAGCTAGCTGGTTTATTAGCCTATCAGTTCTCATAACAGCACTGTAGCAAAACTCATATTTCTAAACTTATATTTCTAATACGTGAGCTATATTGAACATTTACAAATAAATGTAACCATTATACACTTATAACATCTAAAGAGACGGCCAGGCTAGTGACCACAAAATGGAGGTTAATTGAGCCAGCACTGATGGCTATGTTTAAGTCGACATCAGTGTGAAAATACATTTTCAGCCCCATTTTTCTGTAATCATTCCACTGCTACTGAATAGAAGCGTTCAACTTGAGACCCCACTGATTGAAAATCATAAAGTGTTCTTCATTATGTATTGATAGCTCATGCTGTTGAAAGCCCATTGTGTAAGCTTTCATCAATTCATAATGTGTGTGTGTGTGTGTGTGTGTATGTGTGTTTAATGGCTGCTGTTGTGTAAGAGTCCTGACCTTACCTCAGCTCAAGCATGAAGTCATACCCAGGCGTCATCGCACCAAGCTTCTGTTTTCTGACATTGCTGGCAAATCTGTAGGTAAATTCTTTACAATGCTGGGGGAGACGAGAAGACAACAGTTAATGGTTTAGGCAAAAAGTTTGATCTGGAGAGAGAATCAATTCCTCACACTGAAGCCTTATTTGCGTTGGATTAGTTTAATTATCATCATTGTGTTATCATTGCTGTCATTGTTGTTGTCACTGTCATTGTTGTCGTCCTTATTGCTTTCTTTGTCAGTTTCATCATTGCTGCTGCTTTTGTCATTGTTGTTTTCATTGTTGTCATTGTTGCTTTTGTTGTTGTTGTCATCACTATCATTGTTGTTGTCCTCATTGCTGCTGCTTTCATTATTATGTTGCTGCTATTGTTGTTCTTGTCACTGTTACGGTCACTGTCATTGTTGTCATCGTTGTTTTTTTACCACTATCACTGCTGCTGCTTTTACTGATGTTGTCATTGTTGTTACAGTTGTTTAGTGTTGTTGTTTTAATTCTTACTGCTGCTCTGGTTAACTTTACCTCCAACTTGTCCGGAGCAGTGGTGAGGACAGCAGCCACCAGAGCTCCAGCTGATGCCCCAGCGCAGGCTCTCAAACACGACAGCAGCCCGCGTCCATGTGTGAGGAAAGCATCGACTGCGCCAAGCTGATAGATCCCCAGAAAGCCACAAGCAGCAAAGGACAGGTTGACCACCGCCATCACCACATCCCTGCAGGAAAATCAGTGTGATTTACACTTTACTTTCTGCTTTCAGTCAAGCCATCCCACTTTTATTGTTATTCCGTCTAACAGGGACATACATCCAGTCGCAATATTGTGCCTCTAGCCATCACTGTGCAATATACAAGACAAGACAGTGTAAATATTGCAACATGGCAATGAAACAAGTGCAAAACTGCAGTTCCAGTGCAGCAGATGCATTACAGTAAACCATCATATCTACATTTTAGTCTATAAATACAGCACTTGATTACATTTTATCCTAAAAATAGTTATTATGTACAGAAAGATTATTATGTACAGATTTCTATCATTAGTTTTTCAGGGGAACAAGAAGAAGAACAAAGCCTGACTGGGTCACATGATTAGATGACATACAGTTTTTCACCTATTTTATTAATAGTAAAATTATAAATACGCACAAAACATTAAATTAAGAATTCTGGAAATTCTGACTTGGACAAATTCTGTACTAAAATATGTTGGGGATAAAATTCATAGAATAAAATAAACACCAAAAGTGTATTTTTAATTTTGGTAGAGAAGCCTAAATAAATTTTATTAAAATACTAGTAATAATATTTATAATATTTTCTATAAGCTTAATTCCAGAGTTAAATTTTTCAGACAGTTTGAAAGTCCACATTCACTATTCTAGCACAACCTCTGCAGAATAAAATGACTGATAATAAATGCAAATTATATTATATTATCACACCTGCTGCCTGCTCAAGTACATCTAAATGAGATTTACACTAATTACCCAGGTTAGTGAAAGTGTGGATAAATTCAGAAAAATGTTTAAAATAAATTATTTATGTATCTTGAAGTTGTCTTTTGACTTTGTAAAATCACATTTTTATTCTCAAATGACTCACCATCACAGCGACCTGACTGCATGTCAAGCTAAAAACGTGCAAAAGTCGCGTTTCCGCTTTACTTCCGGGTATGAACAGGTTTCAAAATAAAAGCCTGAGCTTAACGCGTGAACACTTATATACTAAGTAGTATGTACAGTAGTATGTAGAACACATACTGAAGGATACACAGGCATACTATTTAGTGTGGTAGTATGATAAGGTGTACAAGTTAATTACATGTATGTACTGTAACATATTGAATAGCTTTTTGCTAATTCTGTTAGCATATTTACTATATTTTATAAATATATTGCACAATATATTTGATATATTAAACAATGTATTTGATAAATAAATACTTTTTTAAAGTTTTGAACATTATATTTCCAGTATGTAGACAAGAACAAAAACAACAACAGCAACAACAACAACGGATCATTCAGAACTGGAAAATATAAAAAATATAAAGCTTGACGAGTACACTGATAAATATATTAGACAATAATATGTGCTAATATAAGGATTAGAAGATAAATGACTGAAAATGAGGCACTGAAAAGAGCTTTAACAGCTAGTGGCCAATAGCTAACTAGCATACATGGCTATTTTGCTTTTCTATATCATGTATAAGCAGTCAAGAGCTTTTATTTATTTATTTATTTATTTTTTAAGAAAATTGAAGAAAAATCTTGATATTAAATTTATTCCTCAATCATTTGAAAACTGAATTTCATGATTTTCCATCTGTGCATGAGTGCAACTGAGTCATAGCTATCTAGCATAAATGGCTTTTTTAAAGCTGTGTTTCTGTAACTTTTGCTTCCATTGTATTATTAACTATCATCATTTACATTCATTTTTAATATAAATTTGGATGAAAAGCTGGCAGGCTAACAAATTACACTATATGGCCAAAGGTAGGTGGATATCTGACCATCACACCCATATGTGGTTCTTCCTCACAAAGTTGGAAGAACACAATTGTCTAAAATGTCACAGTTGTCTGGATTTCACTTCACTGGCGCTAAGAGGCCCAAACCTGTTACAGCATGACAATGCCCCTGTGCACAAAGTGTGCTCTATGACGACATGGTGTGTTAAGGTTGGAATGGAAGAACTCGAGTGTCCTGCAAAAAGCCCTGACCTCAATGCCACTGAGCGCTTTTGGGGTGAACTAGAACACCGACTGCACCCCAGATCAGTACCTGACCTCACTAATGCTTATGTGGATGAATGAACACAAATCCCCACATCCACACTCCAAAACCTAGTGGAAAGCCTTCCCAGAAGAGTGGAGGTTATTATAACAGCAAAGGGACCGACTCCAATGCCCATGGTTTTGTAATGAGCACATAAGGGTGTGATGGCCAGGTGTCCACATACTTTTGACCATATACTGTATTTAGCATTCACTATTCAGCTGAAGGACATTTAGGAGTGTGATATCATTATCACTATCCTGAGGAGTCCAAATATTTATCTGTATTTGTGGAAAAAACAATTTAAGGCACAGTGTACAGTCCCAGGGGTGCAATGGTGTGGTTTCAGTCTCAGAAATAAGGAGGATGTTGAGGAATAAGGTTGGAGTGCCAGTTCTTCTGTTTCTGCTGGATAGTTTTGGATATTTCAGCTAGAAGCATTGCTTCTTTACTATCATTTGTTCCGTATCCTACAGTGCATGTCTTCTCAAAACTTGTTAGTGGAGTTTTGATAAAGGAAGCTATGTCTGTCCTCATAAAAAAGTGCTTGATCTTCAGACTGGATGGACCAAAAACAAATTCCCTCTCTCTCAGTCAGTCGAAACTCTTGGCCACAAAATAACTAGACGTATTAGTGCGACACTTGGTGCAGCTCTTGAGAGACTGACAACACATCCTTTATAAAGAAGCATACCAGCTAAAGATCCATTAGCCCTTTGTGGTTTAGCTCTAATTGTTCTCGCCCTGACTGGACTGAAGTTTAATCGCTCAGTGTTGTCAGTGTGTAAGGCAAAAGCCATCAGGAATGTGAGTGACCAGATTCATCAACAGTTCTGGAGAAACTGTACTTCCCAGTTTTAATGGTTAATCTGCCATAACCCGTCTGATTCATCACCACTCTGTAAATCTCAGAGGCAAGTTCCTGTTACATGTCTTATTTATACCGCTATCTGTGTGTGAACCTGCTTTTAGGTGGATCTTCAGGCATTTTTGAGTTTCCATAAATATTAATAATAATGTTAAATGTACTAATGTACTAAAATGCATATTCTACCTTAAATAAAAATAAATATACACTATGGCTTTACTGTGGTATTTATGGTAAGTCTGGTAAATATATGGTGGTGCATAATACTATCATTCTGTTACGATGGTGTTTTTTGGTAACTACGGTCAAGTACAGAATTATTGGCACCATTCACGAGAATAGGCAAAACTGGGCAACTAAATAAACTAATTAGTATTCTCTAACAATAATCATTCTTATAAGAATGTTATTTTTAAATAAAAGTATATTCAAAATAAATTTAAACTGTATTTGAAAAAAAAAATTACTCTCATACTTCAGAATCTCTATTGATGTAATTTCCTGTCAATTTCCTTGGTTTGTAAGTTATATGAAGTTGTACATGTGTAAAATCTCTGATCACCAAAAATCTCTATCACCAAAAACAGTAAAACCAAATAATGCCACAAAATGCGAGAAACTCACCCTAATTTCACCACACACCAGTGGTCAGATAAAACCAGAATCAGACATTTTGGGTAGGACCACCATCTGCATGTTTTATCAAAATAAATGGTGAACACACCATTGTAAAATATGGTGATGGATCCTTGTTGGCGCTTGTGAAGTATGATTACATCATGAATTTTGGCAAGTCCCAGGATATGTTAGCTTAAACCCTGGCTGTCTCTGCCAGAAGGTTATGATTTAGTTTTAGTTGTCATTCATACATCACGCAATATATTACCAAAACAAGTACTTTTATAACTCAACCTATATTTCTGAGTCATTTAATAATTTAATATTGATAATAGTAGTGCTAAAACTAGACAGATATACCATGATTTATGTCCCATAATTCCATGGAAAAGATGGCTAGAAATGTAGAAAAGGATTATATTAGGTCTTTGAAATCTATTTTTAGAACTACAGTAAAACTTAAGGTCCTGCTGGAGAATGAATGTCCCAGATTAGCCATGAGTTTGTGAATTTGTGCTTCTGGCTCTAGATCTTTTCTCTACATTACGCTGCAATTAATTTTTTTAGTGCAAAGCTGTTTACCCTCAGGTCACAACTATTGGAGCATTACATTTATTTATTTGCCAGGCACTTTTTATTCCAAGCAACTTACAAGTGAGGCAGAATCCAATTTAAGCTTTGAGTTAGAGTCAGAATACATTTCCATCAGTTGACTAGATATAAATGTAGGGAGATCAAAGAGAACCCCATCATGAGGGTTGGAGTAAGCGCTAGTGCTCAGAAATACTACAAACACTAGTCAGTACATATTTTCCTTCTATAACCCCCTGTGTAGGCATCCTACATTACCACACTGGCTTTATTTACTGACTTTTCACTCTGACTACCCTGGAGCTCAGTTCTTCACATGCGAACTCCCGGTCAGCATTTAACGTTTCCCAGAATGCTTGTCCTCAGGCCTCTGGTGTGTCACCACAAATTTACCATTCCTTTACTCTTCCTCATGCTTCTATGTAATGCAGAATGTAGTTATAGCCTCTGCAGGGAATTCAAGTCTGTGTGTGTTCAGTTGTTTAAATAATGGAGACAAAAGAGAGTGTTCAAGGTGATGGAGCGTGTTGTGGTCTACATCGTTTCTGCTGTCGCTGCTGGGGTTCAAGTGACAGAATCCAGATTGATTTATTTCAAACAAACTTCGAGGCTTTTTTGTAACAGTCCCTGTGTAAGAAACATTTGCCATGAATTTAACATCGATTAGGACATTTTGAGCCCGTAAGTGCTGCTATTAAAGCTTATTGATGCTTATTATAGTCTGATTAGAACTGATGCGACTTTCACACAGAAACGCTATTTTCATGGCTGAAACAATGATATATTTCCATTTTTAAAAATATTTTTTTGAATATTCTGTAGGTAAAACTCCAGATATTTCATTGTACCAATTTAATTCAACTTGTATCAAGGTAGGATGTGACCGAACATTACAAGCACTCAACTAATTCCATAAATATTGTTTATATTGCAAGGAATAAAAATTATGTGCTTTTTTTTTGGAAATTAATGAACAATGCGATGAGAAAAAGATTTTATTGGCTGTGCATTGCAGGATGGTTCCGGCTACATTTTGCTTTTTTTTTTTCTTTTGGCTTGGTTAGGGAGTTTTTTCTTTAAATGATTATAAATGCCATAATGCCCATTATACAACGAGAAATAAGATTACAAATATTGATTATTTTCTGATTATGCCTAGACAGAATCACTACAGTAAGACAAAATGCCTGATAAAATGGGATGACAGTTTTACAAGATGAATGATTCCTTTGAAATGTGAAATTTGCTTTATTAGCATAAAGGTAGACTCGCATGTAGGTAAACACCAGAAGATTAAACTCCCACTAAAATCAGGTGATGCTGATGAAAATTCTTTTGGCCTACATAGATGACAAAGTCATAAATCAAGAGTTCTGTACAGGTAAGTCACCTTCACCACCTTCGCTTGCATAAAATCCGACAGTAAACCATCTGACGGCTGTATCTGCCTTTGTTCTGGGCCTGTCGCTGTAATTTGGTTTTATTTTGGGATTATGCTTGAGGATGACGCTGTAATGAAGTCGCCCAATTTGTCGTGATACTGAGTTAATAAGGACAAAATCATAAAAGGGTGAAGATTCTCAGGAACAAAATGAGCTGAGTTCNAAGCTTAATCACAGCTAATTAAACGCCCTCAAATCTCAAAGTCTGAATAACTCTGGATGATGGAGAAAGTTCTCGGATGCCATGCTGAAGCGGGGAAAAGGCCCGTCTAAGGTAATTTGCTGTAGATAGTGCAAATCGGCGTCAAAGATCAAATAGTGTCCATAGATAGAGTGGAAAGCCAAGGCACAGACCAGAGGGATGAAAGGGGGAAAATATCAAAGAGGTGTTTGGAGTGGGGAGAGAGATGAGAGGGAAGAAGAGAGGGTTGAGTGACAGGTCATCAAAAGAGAAAGGGTGATGCGGTTCAATCTCATATGTGAGTGAAGAGGCATGTGTTATTGATAGGGATCTGTACACATGAGAGAGCAGAACAGTGAGTGTAAAAGAGGTAAAATATATTCCCTTCCTGCTTGTATGCATTCAGCATTCAGCCTCTGAATACACAATGACGGCTGGCATGCTCAGCTGCGACGCTGTCAGTCGTTTTTATCTTTACTTTGTGTCACATTCTTATTTCAGGCTGGGTATTTATAGATGGCAAAACATCGCTTCGATTATATTCTTCAGCTATGCAAGGACACGTCCGATTTATAATTCAGCATTTGTGTCAGTGCTGATCAATATAAAGCATATTAGTAATACACTAGTTGATGATATATATATGAACATTCATAATTTATAACTTGTAAGACAAGTTATCCTTCGGTTGGTCTTTTAAAAGATGCTGGAGTGCCAAAAGAGAAACATACAGCTCTACAGCTGCAAAATTTTGGTGTAAAAGTCTAATACATGTCATGCCCCTAAACACTCGTAACACATTAGCCATAAGCTCTGCTAGTCAGCTTGGTGGCCTAAGGAGGAAAGATGGATATGTGGCAGGGGTATTTACTGCAAATACTACATCATACATCGTTGGAAGATCTTGTCATGCGTTCTAGCGAGCACAAGGTGGAATCCGGGTGTTTCACACCACCCCAGGTGCTTAGGAGGGGTGAAATTGAAGTGTATCCAAGTATACTGGTGGATTCTTTGAGCTATGGCCATCTATGTGTAACATCATGAAGTTATTAGCTAAATCTACAAGTTATACGATTAGATTAGTTACTTAGCACACTGTGAAATATGGAGGCTGTGTACTGGCTCCTTATCACTCATGATCTTTGCAGGAAGATAGCCAAGGCAAGATTTTGATGAAATACTTGTGATCTCCTAAAGCTCAAAAATATAAGGTCTCAAAATATGCTATAGAAAAACAAAACGTTGGCCAATGCCAGATTTTTTTGTCTTTTTGCCAGTCTCTCAGAATTCACTCACAGTGAAATCCAATGAATTTTCCCAGACCAGCACACATAACAAAGTCCAATCCTGTGTATTGACTTGAATGTAGTATTTTTAAATAAAATGCTCTTTAGCTGACTATCTTCACACAGCTGAAAAAACAGGAGAATAATTGGGAATGTACCTTTAGATTCAAACTGATTCTAAAGGCAGTCGCAGTCTCAGGTAATCATTCATCTGTATTCAATATGGTTGGATTTCCATATGAGTGAAACGTTAAGAAATGCAGGAATGCTAACTCCACCCATATCCCTAACCTTGATTTTCTAATCTTTAATACATATGGCTACAAAAGTGCTAGCAGCAGATTGTAAAGTGGAAGAATATGAGAAAAATGTTAGAAAGGGAAGTGGATTCTCATTGAGTATTCTTTATTTCTTTCTGTCTTCCTCTCTCTCTCTCTCTCTTTCACACACACACACACACACACACACACACTAAAAGCCCTCTACAGTGGTACAAATAGCACAGGGAGGTTCACAGCATCATGCCATGTAGAAAACCCTTTTTGTAGCATGAAAGAGGTAAAGAATGCCGATAGGTGGGTGATCTGTACACACAAACAAACTCCCAATAATGTCCATTTATAGCACAGGATAAAGGTCCAGCAGTAATCTGAGGTTCTGCCAAGTTGTCTTACATTATCACACCTGAGAGAAGAATGAGGAAAGAAAATAGTTGGTGAAAGGCGCCCACTTAAGAGGAAGAAAAGGAACGATCGAAAAACCCACTCCTATGGCCTTGGCTGATGTTATATGAATCTCTGTGTGGAATGGGTTTCTTTTTTTTTTCATGGAACAGTTTGATTCTGAGTGGATCAGGTATGTAAAACTTTCCAAGAGTCACACTGTATAAACCAGCTGATCACTTGAAATGCTATGAATGCAAGATATTCTTCATTTTTCTATAAGCCTCTGAGATAGCTGGAACATTGACACAGAAACATGCTCATTAAAGACCCATTCCTTCCAAAATACATTATTTTCTCAATAAAGATTTATCATAATCTATTGAACAATATGGGATGATTTCCATCACACGATGAAGCTTAATGAGGGCTAGGCTTAATGGTTAAATCAGATTCGTGTGAGTTCCATCAGCACCCAAAATGACTTTCTTTCATGGATAGATGATGACCATCAGAATAAAATTAAGCTTCCATTAGAGATTTTACATTAGATTGGATTTCCTAATGGATCTTAATTGTTTCTGGTGGTCTGTAATGGTGGCTTAATGGGATGTATTGTTACTAATGATTTCACTAATTTTATTCTGATGGTAATTTACCCATGGAAGAAAACCATTTTTGGGTTCAGATGGAATTTAATAGTAATCAGAAAATCCTATGGAACTTACACAGTTTTTTTTCTGATGGAAACCATCAGGAACTGTGCATTCCATTAAACAACCATTACAGACTGCCAGGCACACATTAAAACCAATTACTACTGGTCTCTAACTATTTATAGCAGTGTCCAAGCAACCCATATACGACACAATCTGTTCAGGCTACCATCATGCGTGTGTGTGTGTGTGTGTGTGTGAGTGTTTGCCACAGAACCTCAGCAATATAAAATGCACCCGAGCGGTATGTCCTCACAAACTTCTTCCATTGCCTACCGAAAAATTCTTCCACCATCTAGAGGAAAACACACAGAGAAGTTCTCTTTACAGTTAAGGAATGGGAAAGGACAAGGCAAAGCTCCCTAAAAGATAAAAACACATCAATATAATGTCTCATTTTTGGCATCCATATCAGATTATTTGCACTTAAAAATATTTTAGGCAGCAACCTTAAGAAACCATGAATATATTTCACCAAAACCAAGCATGGATCTTCTTCTTCTTCTTCTTCTTCTTCTTCTTTGGGCTTTTCCCTTCAGGGGTCTCCACAGCGAATCATCACTCTC
>CM074970.1:11775137-11788677 GCA_037577455.1 Pangasius macronema
AGCATGGCCGCTCTCACCACTGTCTCGTACGCCTTCCCCTTGATTCTCGCTGATATTTTTCTATCACACAGAACTCCTGACATCTTTCTCCACCCATTCCAACCAAAACCAAGCATGGATATCTATATATTTCACAAAAACAGCATGGCCTATGATATCTGTCTGCCTCTAAAACCTTGCTAGCTAAGTGTGGTTTCCTCACGCAGTGAATGTCACGCTTAGAGAACGTTGTTGGAGAGCTATGTGCAGTAGTGAAATGGACATAAGCCTAATTCAGTTTGTAGTCAGATACTGGCTGTTAAAATATCAGTAATGCTCCAGAGCTGGAGTCAGAATTAAATCTTTAAATGCAATTTCCTCCCTTTTCACTTTTTAACCAGACTTTAAAATGCTACAACTTCACTTATGGTGAGATACTCGCGAAAGGGAAACACACTTCAGTTCGGGGAAGTCTAAATGGCGACGAGTGAGTCAGAGTGAAATAAAATTATATATTTCTCATTTTTCTCCCTGCCATAAATCTTACTACAGGACGGATATCGTTTTAGTATCAAATTCCATTACTGAATGAGTAATACACAAGAAAGTTGGTTAAATCACTGACAGAACACACAGCAGGAGAAAATTCATTTAAATACAGGAATAGGTACGAGAGGAAGATGGTGAACGAATGCCGTGCTGTTACAAGTTAAATTGTTCAGTGATCATTTGGCAGAGGATCTGACTACTTTATAAAAATCAATACAGGGGCTAGAGGAAAGCTGGCATCAGCATGAAAAGTGTCTAGTGCATAAAAGAGGATTATTGATTACACAAATGTCTGAAAGAAAACAAAAGTATTCAGCAGATGAAGATATACATTTGTACAAAGCAAGCGTACAGTATGTAGACTGAGAACAATGTTTTAAGAAGGGGTGAAAAACCTAGAAGATGATTAAATCAATAGAACACGTTATATTATTGAAGGGAATTCTGCGCTTTTGTATAGATCTAGCTATGAGTTTTAAATTTGCCTCATTGAGCCTATACACGTCCTGACTCACAGACAGATGGATGGGAGTAAGGGTTCTTTAATAATAGTCATGTGATTGAATAAATTGGGCAAAATCTAATTTATCATGAAGATAAATAAATGAATCACGATCAAAACCAGGAACCAATTCTTCTCTTAACAAATCCACAAAAAAAAAAAAATGCTGTATGTCATATTTACTAACTGTGATGGCTAATTTGGTTCTTTCGACGCACCTCAATTAGTTTAGTTCACTGTGCAGTCCTGGTTTGCCTGGAAAGGGCATACAGTGTATATCGAGACTAAAAATCATAATACCATGCACAGATTTCCGACAGTATTGTAAATAGAAAATCAATACAGCAACAAAATGATTTGCAAGACATAGTCACTAGGCTGAAAAAAAACTCCTCACATCATTAAAAGTTATTAGAGAGTATTATAGAGTTTAAAACAGCGGTGGGCAAACATGATAATGCCAGAGTTTGCCGTCAGTCTACAGGAAAAGTCAAATCTTCCTGTTAATGCAATTTTTGACACATTTAGTAATGAAAAGCACCAGACTCTCTCGCAGAAGCCAGAAGTGTGGCTTGTGAGAGACCCGAGCTGAGGCCATGTAATGAGAAAAGTGCAATGCTGTCATTGTGCTTGCTAGAACCGACCTTCCTGCCACACACTCTTCACACTGTGTTGAAAGTGGCCACTTGTGGTGTAGGTGACACATTTGAAAGTCGTGAATTGAAGTTAACATGGCGAGTTGAAAGCAGTAATGAAACCGGGCCGATTTTTTTCAGAGCTCTGAAGTTGTGTGTAACTGAGCTCGCATGCCGTAATTGATACATTTCTGTTTGTATTTTCTCGCCTCCTTATTTTTTCTATCGCGCCTTCATAAATAAAGCACTGGCAAAAAATGATAAAAAGAATGAATTATGCATCAGCCGAACGCAGAGTCCCGTAGCGTGCCTTTGCGTTCTTGGCTATGGGTTTTGACCTGATCAAATATTAATCTTTGTTTCTAAAAATACGTGAGCACGTATATCAGAGATTCAGATGATCACCAGTTATGCAGGCCATCTGCTGTAGGTGCCAGGGGGAAAAAGCATGCCGTCTAATTAGCACAGATACATAAATGTTATTGAGAAGAGCTCGCTTTTGGAATGCATTAGCCTGTTTGTGTGTGTGTGTGTGTGTGTGTGTGTGTGTGTGTGTGTGTTCCCCACGGCTGCTTTTTGTTGTCTCATTTGCAGTTCTATGAATCAGATGTTTTACTCTCATACTGTCTTATTTAGCACTAATGTATTCACAGACAGCTTTTATTCAGTTGTAGTATATGCAATCACTGTCAACTAATCAGATAACACACACCATTGGTGTTTTAATTATAGTTTTAAGCGCATGGAATATCCACAATTAAAGCCTTGCTGTATTCTTCCAATTCATTTTATACATCCACTTTGTGCTACCGTATACATTTATTATTGAGAAGGTCTAAGAGTGTGTAGCTGTTTGCAACAAATAGCTGACCCAAGGCATTAGCTTCAGAACATATTCCTTTGTTAGGATGGACCAAATACCTACATCCTCTTACACCACAGATGGAGGTTTTCTTGTAGAGAATAAAGATGAAGTCTTCCTTTTGGAGTTTATTGATGGAGTCTTCCTTTTGGCGCTTAAAAACGAAGTCTCGCTTTTGCAGTTTAGAGATGGAGTCTTGCTTCTGGAGATTGAAAATGGACTCTTCCTTTTTTTGGAGCTTAAAGACAGACTCGTTCTTTTAGAGTTGAATGATGGAGTCTTCTTTTTTCGAGCGTAAAGATGGAGTCTTTATTTCCAACTTTGAATATGTGCCGAGAGTAAATGAAACAAGCCGGATGTACCAAAAATGAAAGACATCCTTGGGTGTTTTAAGAAAGCCTACAGGGCCTTAATAATATGCATAGAAGTTTCAGGCTTCATCGATTCCCAAGTTTTTGCTCCCAAGCATATGGACCCAGAGCTCATCTGTTCCACTGCAGCTTAATGCTGTGCTCTGTGATTCAAGATCCAAATGAACTCAATTACCGAGGCTCTATATTAGGCAAATCCATTTAGAGACGTGTTGAGAATGAAAGGTCCCATACCTTTTCGCCTCATGTCATTAACCCAGTGAACTGAAGCCTAAAGAATAAAAGAAGAAAGATTGAAAGAGACAAATAGACAGAGACAGAGCGATTGATATATTTGGAAACAGACATATTCATCTAATTCGTTTAATTGTGCTTACTATTTTCAGTGAGCGTCACAGTCACTGAGGCGTCCTGCTGCGAAGGCTGAGTCAATTACCGTGTCATCTTTTTTCATTCACAGCACATGTACATATAACTGCGTATACCAACACTCTGAGTTCTTCAGTTTGTCACTTTCAGTTTGTGGAAACCCTTCCTATGCAGCTACTATGTATTAACTATCCAAAGAACCCTTGAGGAACCTCACTATTCAATAGTGCTGCTTTCTGGTGATCTTGTGGAAAACATGAATGTAGAGATCTTTTACTTAAACCTTTCCAGGCTAATGACGCCAAATGGATTTCAGTACTGATTTTCTACTGAAATTCTATTTCAATAGATCACAACAACATTACCGATATCGAAAGCTGTAACTGACCCAATAATTAGTCAGTGTTGCAGAGTTGCCTTGTCATGGTAGGTTCAGGAAAGGACCGTAGATTTCCAGAATCCTTCTCAAAACAACGATTATGCTACTTTTTATGTCTGTTTGTTTAACTGCTATAAGTAGATATAGTGTAAATGCAGAGATCATGCAGGGGTCAATTTAGGTGTATAAAATCTGGTATAAATTTGTGTATTGCATTTGTGATTGTTTTATCACTGTGACTTTTCTTCAGAAATTAACCATTGGAACTCATTGATGTCATGTGGTATCATTATTTTCTCACATAAAATGTTTTTCCTTATTTTTTCTTCAGAATTGTGTGTTTCTTTGTTTTTTTTGCAACAATTTAAGCTTGAGTAATAAACACTTTATTTTCCTGAGGAGTAGAAAGTAATTTGGAGAGCGAAAACAGTTATCTCCATCCGAATATTCACGTAACTGCTGAGGAAAATTCTCTATATTGCAGTGTAGTTTCTTTTTTTTTTGCGTAAATATGTCTGCCAATGCACATATTAAATACCTGTATAGAAAGGTTCTAGTACACCAAAGCACACATCCTCACTCACAGACATACCACTTTGCAGTGTAATGTCAATCCAGTCCTTGTCTGAAGTGTTTTCATGGCTTTCGGATATTGTGCTAAATGAAGTTCCCTGAATAAACACTGCTGGAGCACATCATGGAAGTGTTCTGATGTTGTCTTTGAAATATAGAGTTTTAGAGTATCAAAGCGATTTGTTCATCTCCAAGAACAACAGTGAAGATGCTTGGATCAATGAAGACACAGCTCCATGCAGTTGTTTTTTTTTCTATGAGGTGGCAACTTTGTTATTTTCTCTCAGGCTCTCTTCTCTAAGACGGATGTGGGCTTGATAATATCATCGATCCCTTAATAGGAAAACAGGAGAGATGCATCGCCACCATTTAAAGCATCTAGTCAAGGTGAACGATTGTCATTGTGTTTGTGAACAACTTAACCATGCATTGCATTGGTTAAGCTATGCCTTACAGTAAATCTCTGGAATTAGATGTAATACTTGTATGGTGCATTCAGTGCAGTGCTTTGTAACAGTCAAAGATGTTCCTTTAAGTTCTCCGTCACAGGAATTTCAAGCTGCAAGACAAAGCAAAGGGGCTGCTGTAGTGTTTATAGCTGCTGGAGTGTAAGTGATAACAGGTACTAACTGGTTCCACATCATTAAATAGTAATTATTAATGGATAATTAATGGATAAAAGTATGAAGTATGAAGTATAAACTATTAGTAGAAGTATGAAGAATAAACACTTCAGACATGTTATCTTATTTCTTATTTAAGAAATATTTGGAGTTTCATGGAAGGGCCATTAAAAACATGGTGGAGCAAGCTGTCGTTACAAACAAAAAACATGTTTAAAATGTAAGTGAATCTCACGTTTCATAGCTGCTATCTGTCATATTTGGGACATTTTACCAAGCAAAAGAGACAGATCCAGCATATTTTTGGACTTCTCACACAGTCTGTGATGCAGAAGGATGCTTAATATGGGGTGCTATAGGGGGAATTCAGTTCATGGTTGAAGTAATGCCATTTTAAAGTCAGTCATATATAATGATCAGTGTGAGAGGGTCACTGTGTGGGTTCTGCATTATAAATATTGTTAAACAGTCAGCCTTATTAAATTATGCACCTTTGGCATTTTAATTAAAATGTAAATTATTCATTTGAAACAGATATGTAATCAGTTAGAACTAAAGTGAATATATTACAATCTCAATTATTAACTGATAAAAATAATAATGATGAGTTCTATATAATAATAATGATGAGTTTCATGCAATACTAATGTAATAACAGAGACGGCAGCCAGGGCAGTCAGGTTCGACAAAATGACATTTACTGGGTCCAGAACAGTAAAACACAGACAGACAGTAAATAACTAAAGACAGCGTATCAGAATATTTTCAGTAAAACAAAGGGAAATGTGTGTGTGTGTGTGTGTGTGTGTGTGTGTGTGTGTGTGTGTGTTTTTCTGGAGGTTATCGATAATGGACATTTTAATTGATTTCAGATAAAAATAGAAAAAGGGCAGATATAAAAGGGAAATGACACATTGACAATAATAGGAACTAAGTTTCTGACATTCAGGACCTGAAAAGAGATCAACTGGCAAAAAAAAAACACATTGCAGCACAAAGTTCATAGATAAATGGTAGAGTGAGCAGGATATTAAACACTCTCTCTACCAGTTAAGTTTATTTTAATGTTTACAATGCTTTTGGGAAACTGGAGCCTTTAGTGGGTTAGTAGGTAGTTGAGGTTGCATGAAGGTGAGAAGGAAAGAAGGCAAGAAAATATTAGGATTTAACTTTACTCCATAGACTGCAAATTAGGGCTGGACTCTTTAGAATTGAACATCTCTGTTAGAATTGGAACAGTAATACTCTCTGTTAGAATTTGAACTATACTCTCTGATAGAATTGGGACTATACTCTCTGTTAGAATTTGAACTATACTCTCTGTTAGAATTGGAACTGTAATACTCTCTGTTAGAATTTGAACTATACTCTCTGATAGAATTGGGACTATACTCTCTGTTAGAATTTGAACTATACTCTCTGTTAGAATTGGAACTGTAGTACTCTCTAAAATTGGAACTATACTCTCTGTTAGAATTTGAACTATACTCTCTGTTAGAATTGGAACTGTAATATTCTTTAGAATTGGAACTATACTCTCTGTTAGAATTGGAACTATACTGTCTGTTAGAATTGGAACAGTAATACTCTTTAGAATTGGAACTATACTGTCTGTTAGAATTGGAACTATACTGTCTGTTAGAATTGGAACAGTAATACTCTTTAGAATTGGAACTATACTGTCTGTTAGAATTGGAACTGTAATACTCTCTAGAATTGGAACTATACTCTCTGTTAGAATTGGAACTATACTCTCTGTTAGAATTGGAACTATACTCTCTGTTAGAATTGGAACTGTAATAATCTCTGTTAGAATTGGAACTATACTCTGAATTAGAATTGGAACTGTAATATTCTTTAGAACTGGAACTATACTCTCTGTTAGAATTGGAAGTATACTCTCTGTTAGAATTGGGACTGTAATACTCTCTAAAATTGGAACTATACTCTCTGTTAGAATTGGGACTGTAATACTCTTTAGGGCTAGAACTATATTGTGGAAATTAGTACTCTACTCTATACTACTGAACTGTAATACTCTGTAGAATTGGAACTACGGGTATACTATGAAGATAAATATTGAAGCTACACTCTATATTAGAAATATGCTGTGCATATTAGGATTTAAACTATACTCTATATTAGAATCAGAACTGTAATATCAATAAAGATTAGTACTATACTGTGCAGATTAGGATATAAATTATATCCTGTATTAGAATCGAAACTGTAATACTCAAGGATTGGTACTATACTAAGCAGGCTAGGACTAGAAAGAACTATACTCTGTTGTAAAATTATAACTGTAATGCTCTAGGACCTCAACAGTATTATGGAGATGAAGATTGGAACTGTACTCTGTATTAGCATGGCAGCTGTGGAAATGGGAATCTTTAGGATTGGAACAGTATTGTAGAGATAAGAACTGAAGCACCATATTGTATTTTTGCATAAAAATGTGAAAGCCTTATCTAAGTGTTATGATATCAGGGGAATGAATGATGAATGATGAATCATTTAGTCAAAGCGAGCCTATCAGTGCTTTAAACGAAATGGGAAAACAAATCATTGTACCTCAGGGAATGTTGTCTATCAAACATGAAATGAAAAGGATAGGCAAGAGTTGCTCTATCACAGATGCCGTGCGTGTACGTGCAAAGCTTTTATTCTCATGACAACAACTTGGCCTTTTTTATGACACCAAACTTATGATCAATCGTACACCACGCTCTTTGTGGTTGTCCTTCTTCATGCTATCAGATCCATTGCTTCTTTCTCTCTGCAGCTGCCTGCTTTTTTTTTCCTTCCCAGAGCCTTTGTGCACGAGTCGATCAGTATCGTCTGTCTCATAAGACAAATTCAACTGAGGGCTTTTTTATTGAGGTCTGGCTGGCTAGACAAGCATTCATGGCTATAAAAGGCTGGGGGCATGCACACACAGAGACAGAAAGAGGGAGGCACTTATATCCATAGCCCGCTCAAGGTCGTTTTTAAGGAGCATTTTAATGAAGCTTTTGTACTTGCTTAACCCTGATGTTTGCAGCAAATCTGCAATCAGCTTTGTGTTTGTCTTTCATGTTGCATTCACTGCTCAGAAATTGATTTGTAGATGACCCAGGCTGTGTCTTTAGATTTTATAGCAAAATGTATTTAAATATGCAATAGGTCTAAATAATCAGCAAGATCAAACTTCCTCCTGATGGCAAATTTCACATGCTCTACTTTTAGTAAAAGTACATTTCATTCGCAGATTGTGAGGGTTAAGTTCCATCTCTGTGTACTTTTCATAAGCAGTCTGAGCAATGTGTCTATAAATGTCAATCACCCCTTTTACCCTCACATCCCAGAAGAGGTGCTATTTAGTGGACATAGTGGCTTCTAGATGGACTCTTAGTGCCCGTATAGACACCTTTGTCCCACTCCTCCCCCAGAGCCTCCTGAGATTCCTCCGTTTGACATTTGGCTTTTGAAAAGCACCTCGGTCTTATAAGGACCATTGCAGGGATTCTTTTATGTGACCCATTCTCGTCTGTGACAGAAAGCGAGGGCATAAAGCAAAGAGACAAAGAATGTGGAGGCAGGAGAACAATGAAAAGACAGGAGTGTAATAGAAAAAATAAAGAGACCAACAGGGTAAAAGCTAAAGCAAAAAAAATATATATATAAATAAATAAATTAAAGAAAGAGCATGCTGAGAGCAGGAAAGGCAGAGAATGAATGACAGATATAGGGAGGCCGAAAGAGCAGAAAAATGAACGCTATCAAAAGAGCATGTGGGAAAACTGACAGAAAGATAAACACAGGACACAGAGAGTATGTAAGATACAGACGGAATCAGACAGAGAGTTTGAGACAACAAAACGCAGATGTGTATTTTCCTCCTCCACCAATGATGTGCTCTCTCTCTCTCTCTCTCTCTCTCTCTAAATATATCTACACTATATGAAAGTGGTGCAGCTATCAGCTCCGACCATGAGGGGGAGCAACAGTTCCACACCACAGCATCAACTAGGCAAGGAATTTCCTTAGCCATAAATCACCTTGAACATGCAGATGTGTTTGCTTTGTGTGTAATTCTTCATAATGCACAGGAACAGCTAACCTGATGCATAACACATATTAACGCATGATTGTGTTGCCTGGTTGAGCCTCTTTAGATTAAGGATTGGTACTCTATACCCTGTACTCTATACACTGCTCTTGTAGAACAGGATTAAAAGGTCTGTGAAGTATAGTTTAAATTTGAAAATGTAGTCTGTTTTTAATCCTGATGCACAAGAATAATTTTTTAAGTACAACTCCAATCCTGATCTGCAGTGTATATTTAAAATTGAAAATGCAGATGGATTTTAATCCTGACCCACAAGAATACATTAGTTCTGATCCTTTCAATCCTTATCTGCAGCTTAAGATCAGAAGTGTACTCTATACATGACTCTTGTGGTCCAGGATTAAAAACAGTCTACATTTTACTTTACATTCAACTGTACGTATACTCTGCACATTAGGCTCAAAACTGTACGCTATATGTTACTCATTCAGATCAGGATTCAAAACAATCTGCATTTACACTCGGCAAATCAGGATTGGAACCTAATAATCTACAAGTTAAGATTGGAAATATACTTTGCAGATAATGGACTCTACATGTACTGTAATCTACAGCTAGTGACTGGAACTATACTCTGAGAGTTAGCATTGCACACGGAGAATTAAGGTTAAAGCTGTAGTCTGATGTTATAGGGATCGTACTGTATCATTCAGATTAGGTTTAAAAGTCTGGAAATTAAGATATGAACTATAATCTGCATTTTATAAATGATATTTACTATTAGAATTAGAATTGAACTATGCACCAGAGACTGCAGATTGGGACTGGAACTAGACCAGCATATAAAGAATGAAGAATGGCACCTTTTCTACCTTTATCAGGTCAGGACTAAAGCATAGTCTGAATTTGTGTGTTTGTGTGTGTGTGTGTGTGTGTGTGTGTGTGTGTGTGTGTGTGTGTGTTGTTGCCTGGTTGGGTGTTAAGAAAGAAAGACTGCTCTGTTAAGGATAATGAGTCTATGAGCTGTTTGATTTGAGACTATGGGCCGTACTTTAAGTATTTAAACGACAGGACATTGCACACATCACTATTCACAACTCAGAAATGTAAATGTACAAAAACACTATGAAATACCACTTGAGTGGAATTAAATATATAAATATGACATTTTGAAATAAACGGTTTGTTGTGTTTAATTGCTTGTGGTTACTGTCATGTTTTTGTTATATGTGCGCCACATTTTCATATGAATCATCCACAGTTTTTTCACACTGTCTTAACCAACCATTCCTGCATGCTAACTGGAAACCTCAGTCTAATACTTCTTCATTTAGCCTGCTACGTCATTAATGCTAGCACATTTTACAGTGATATGAAAAAGTCTACACACCCCTGTTAAAATGGCAGGTTTTTGTGATGTAAAAAAAATGAAACCAATGTACAATGTATAAAAATTAAAGTGAAAAACAATCAAACATTTTAGGAAAAAAATGGGAAAATAACCTGGTTTTATAATTGTAAACACCCTTCTGCTATTGGGGATGTGGCTGTCTTCAGAATGAACCAATAACTTTCAGTGTCATGCTCAGAAGTAGTTATCATACAGCTGTCATCGATGAAATTATTCTGATTAATCCCAAATAAAGATAAGATCAGATGTTTCTGTAGGATTTTCTTCACATCTTCTTGGTTTCATCCAACTGCTGAAGCCATGGTCTGCAAAGAGCTTAAAACCATGCATGGTATCTCACTTGTTGAAAGGTATTGATCAGGTGAGGGTTATAAAAAGAATTTCCGAAAACATTAGATGTACCATGGAACACAGTGAAGGCCATCATCAACAAACATGAAAAATTTAGCACCACAGAAACATCACCAAGAACAGGACGTCCCTCCAAATTTATAAAATGACAAGACAAAAACTTACCAGGGAGGCTGCCCAGAGGCCTAAAGCAACATTAAAGGAGCTGCAGGAATATCTACCAGGTACTGATTACTCTCTGCATGTGACAACAATCTCTCATATTCTTCACATGTCTGGGCTATGGGGTAGGGTGGCTAGACAGAAGCCCTTTCTCACAAAAAACATACAAGCCCAATTAAATGATCCAAACCATGTGGCAAAATGTGTTATGGTTTGAAGAGACCAATTCCAAAAGGTATAATAATTTCATAATTCCAAATGTTATGTTATGCAAAAAAAGCACATCACCAATAGAACACAATACCCACGGTGCAGAACTGTGGCTTTTATCAAGGTGGAGGGAATCACGAATACCTACGAATACCTTATAGCTACAGATACGAATAGCTACAAATTGCACTAAAGTTGATTTTTGTGGAAAAATTTCAGTACAACAATGACTCAAAGCATACATCCAAATCAACAAAGGAATGGATTAACCAAAAGAAGATGTTTTTAAATAAGCGAATATCAGTGCAACATATAGCTATCAGGCTGGATGCTGTTTGCTGTCTGGATGTGTAGAATTATGATCATTTTTCTACACATGACCATAAACGCATACTATATTATGAAATTATGGTTAACAGCCTTAATTATTAGTAATCTTTACAATACCCAAGCTGTTTATGTGCTGATGAAAAAACATTAAGCTTTTTTTTTTTTTTTTTTTGGTTAGACTGGAAACACAGCTGGATGAATGTTCTAGATGGACAGACTCAAATGATGAGGAGTGTGCTGTTATAGTTAATGTTGGGGTGGTGTGATGCAGCCCAATGGAAAGCAGAGTTACTGTTACCACCCATACATTGATTATTTGCCAACGATTTTTATTTATTAAAGAATTACATTGTGTTTTTATCCATTTATAGTCATTTATATTGTCCATGAAACAAGTTAGTTCTTGTTGTGATTAACAATAAGCAAAAACTGCAAAAGAAACAATTTAGTCGAAAATGCTAGCCATGCTAAACATAAATAGAAGCATTTGACTTCTGATGATCATTGATTATTAGCTGCAATTCATGGCTATGGCCTTTAAAATTACAAAGGAAAACATCTCATGTGTCAAAATTGCGGTTTATCAGTGTGTGAGTGTGTGTGCGTGTGTTTTAAAGTAATACAGTGATAACTGATTCACAGATAAACTCTAATTTCCAATGTCCAAGTCAGAGCAAATGGAAATTCAACATTGCACTCACCTTAGTGCAAGTATACACAGATAAACAAAGCAGCACAAATATGCTCATGCAAATACCCTCACTCTCAAAGACACAAACACACACACACATTGTTATTTGTTGTGCAGTGGTGTGAAACAAGCTCTCACACCTGTCGAAACATAAACCCTAATCGCTCCTGCACCTCCTCCTATGGGACACACATGAGGTGAGAGAATCCCCCACAGACTCTGTCTTGCTTGCTCTCTCTCTCTCTCTCTCTCTCTCTCTCTCTCTCTCTCTCTCTCTCTTTTGTCTGTCACAAACACAGATACACACACACACACACCAGTGAACTCTCCTAACGTGCATGGAACAGGCTAAATCACAGTGACCCACAACTGCCAATTTTGATTTTGATATGTTCTCATGTAGGTAGAAATCCCAATGGATTGTTCTGTCACTTATGGCCATTCTTCTTCGCCTGCCCTCTCTCTCTGTCCATCCATCTCTCTTCCACATGGTAGTGCGGAGGAGAACAGGCAACTAATGAGCCACATTAGTGGTCGTTCCGGATAAAAGGAGAACACTTCACCACCTGGGTAAGATCCTTATCTCAACATGAGAGGGGAGGAGAAGAGGAGGAGATTCACCCATGCACTGAAAAACCTGTGATCTGCCTACTCAGATGAAGCTCAAATTTTTGTTGATTTTGGATCAGCCTGAACTTCTGGAAATCTAGGCTACTCAGCTGTGAGTTCAGCAAGTGATGTCAAATCACCATAGATGCAACATAAATGAGTTCTCCTGTGTATAGCAGCATTTGTTTTAGATCAAGCAACATACAGACATATACAGTTACATATACGTATGTGAACATATATACAAGTCGCATACATATATATATATATATATATATATATATATATAGATAGATATAAATATACAGCTACCTGGTTAGCTTGTTGCTAACAAAGGCGGTATATTTTTTTTGTAATTCCAAGCTTCCAAGCTAAATCGAATGCAGCACAATTTATAGGGGTGCCAATAGTTTTGAAACAAATGTTTTGCACAGCTTTACGTTTCAAAATGTTGTGCTAAGATAAGTGTCCTTGAACGTGTGAGCTAAAAAACACCCATTTTATTACTTACATAAGAGAAGCGAAGAATTAAAAAGATTCAAAAGAATAGATTAAATAAAAAGCTTTTAACACAAGAAAGTCATCAAACAGGTACTACTTTCATTTTGCGTCACCAGAGTAGTCACTTTACTGGGCTATGATGAGAGATGTGACGTCAATCAAGCGCTATCTAGAGAGTTTGTTCTCTCTAGACAATAGAACCCTGATTTGCCAAATAGCTTAAGCATTTCAGTTTTAGCTATATTTTCTCTGGACCACTCATTGAGACCTACAGTTAGGTCCGGAAGTATTTGGCCAACGACAGAGTTTTTTTGTGATTTTGCCTTTATACACCACCACAATGGATTTGAAATAAAACAATCAAGATGTGATTGAAGTGTAG
>CM074970.1:11822205-11835304 GCA_037577455.1 Pangasius macronema
CCCTATATATAGTATATATGCCCAATAATGCATTTCATATTTTTCAATATGAGAAAAATAAGTTGTGATCTAGAGCAAACTGCTTTTGTTATCTTGAGATCATAAGAAAAAAAGAACGAAAAAGAAATACTGCATGGCCTTTCTGGACTTGCGTAGTTTTCTGTCACACCCTCATGAAGTAACAATTAAAAAGTAAAAATTAAAAGTGAAAGAAGAAACACTAATAAAGTACAGATACTTAATAAAAACAAACTCAAATGTACTTAATTACTTCCCACATCTGATGTTTAAGCTGCTTTTAAACATGAACTGAAACAATCTGCCTAGTCTTTAACATTTCTGTATTTCTAGATAGATGGATGGATGGATGGATGGATGGATGGATGGATTGATAGATGTTCATTATTGATCCCTAATCGGAAATTTCTGTGCTCTAGGCTAGTTGACCCATCTTTCCTCCACACATCCCTCCATCTTTCCTCAGCATCATCACTCCATCTTTCCTCACACCACATCACCTCATCTGTCCTGCACAAAGTCACTCCATCTTTCCTCACACCCCATCACTCCATCTTCACTGACAGATGTATGAGTGCTGTGTTTGTGTCTCTCTATCACAGCCTCCCCAATTAGATGTGGAATCCAGAGCCTCATTAGCTGCTCCATGTAGGACGATTCCTCCCTTTCCCCAGACGTACCCAGCTCCCCTCCCTCATCCCATTAATGAGACACACTCCGTTTACACTGCACTCCCAATTACCCAGTGGAAGCTCTACAGAGTACAGAATGGGGCCTGGCAGGTTTGTTGGCAGATCTTCAGAAAAAAACTTTTCCCCAGACCGTGATCCATCCTGGGGGATCCTGAGGAGGTGAGCGTGACACGCAGCATCTGCTGACCAAGTTCCAGATCAGTGTCAGAGCCAAACCCCGAAAGCACAATACGAGCTCCTCGTTTTCTTCATTAACAGTGAGAAATTAGCAGGTATCTGTTGAAGTGGAATGAGCTTAATGCCCTGAGTGGATAAGCTGCATGAAATGGAATGGATGAAAAGTGGTTGGGTCTTAATGCCAGTAAATGATTAACAGTAATTATTACACGAGGCTGACTCCCACGCTTTTGTGCGATACACTGTGTTTTTATATAATTAACACTCTATTGTTTGCAGTGACTGAATGCAGCAGCCCACCCATGATATACACATAGTTGAACAATCTGTCAATCTTATTATACAGGAATAACTGCAACAAACACAGAACAAAATCTAAAAAAATGAAAAAGATGTGTATGAGTTGTGATGTGGGATAAATTAGCACTGTTTTACTGCCTCATTCTAAAAGTATCTTTTTGTAGATTATCATGTATTATCCGTGAATACATGCTGACACAGTATTTATTCATAATAAACACAGAAACAAACAAAAAATAATAATAATTTCATGTTTAGCATATTGTGTAACAGCTATTCTGTTCGCGCCTCAGCAAAGTGTATCACAGCAACTACATTTCCCACAATCCACTGCGGAAGAATGTTGGACCACTGTAAATATCTCAGAGTTTCGTCTGTTATTATTGTGTAATTAGACATGTTTTAAACTTAAATAAATGGGTTTTACGACTCGTAATAATGCAGTAATGACTTAACACGGATTGAGTTATTATTTTAAATTCATTTGATAGCAGATTATAGATTTAAATAGATATTTTTCACGAGTAGGTTTTGTTTGGCCACCATATTTTGCGTGTAATGGGCTTCACGCGCAGTGCTATGAGCTCGGACAGAGTATGATAAGAACAGCTGATAGGCTTTGCGCGTGAAAGTTAGTTTTCTGTTGTAAAATGGCGTCTTATAAGGCGGTGTCGCATGTGCTGTTCGACATGGACGGCTTGCTGTTAGGTGGGTGAGGTGTTTATTTACTCGAGAAGAGTTTTCGTGGTTACCGATTTCTGTTGTGTTAGCTGTAAAAATGGGCACGTCCATTCAAATGAATAAAAAAAAATATATATATATATATTAATGGTATGTTTTATCTCTACTAAAATAATAATAATACATTTTGGTTTGTACATTATTTATACTTAAGATATTTCCTCCCTGGCCCCCTTTGACAGATGTTCAGCTGGACATTTCCACATTTGACGCCGTGTATTTGGGTTGAATCCTAAATGGATTGTTACTTCCGGTACACGCGCACTACGTAGCGTATGACGTCATGACCTCACCGCCTTATCCAGTGCACTACAAGTTTGGTAGGAATCAATATTGGGTTGAGCCTTGAGACTGAATTTCTGTACTGGATTCTAGTCCTGCTCCTTTAGTTCCATTGAATAGTTCCCAGGTTGAAGTGTGTGTGTGTGTGTGTGTGTGTGTGTGTGTGTGTGTGTTAGAGCAGGTGAACACTACAGTTTTGCAGTGCAAGTGTGCTACAGGGCAGGCACATGCACTGATAGATGGCCTCTGCCACTTTGCCCTCAGACTGTACATGTGCCCTCGTGGCCGGTGTGTATAATAATTGTATTTGGTTTGGACTCCGGGTGGCACACAGAGTAAAGACGTGTGCCTGGAGTGCAGTTATGTGTCCTGTGACCTGGGTCTTGCCCTCGCCTGGGCCATTTTCCAAGAACTGCTTCGGTGAGGCACAAAAGTAATATAGCCAGTGATCAATGGGTGTGAGGGGGCGAGAGGAGAACCTCTGGTGCAATACCTGGTGTGTGTGTGTGTGTGTGTGTGTGTGTGTGTGTGTGTGTGTGTGGATGTTTTCAGCAGGGTTCCTAGAAATCGTCAGATGACATCTCAGAATAATTTGCATTTTAGTTGAGTCGTCATGGCCATTTTGCACATTAAAAGGTGCTATATGTAGAAGTAAGATTTTTAAGACACTTTAAACAGAATAGAGTTCTGTCAGAATATACTATTTACAAATTTACAAAATACTGCCATGGTTATCAAGAAGGCAGACAAAAAGCCTCACTGGCAGCAAGTATTCAGGAAATAGAAACCAAGGAAAATGGTTTTGGTAAAAGTGACTAGTTTTTAGTACTTGTAAATATCCCCAAGAAGAGAGTTTAAAACGGGAGAGTGAGACAAACTATGGTGATCAGTGATTAGTCATTAGGAACAACGGCGATCAGTGGTTGGTCTTTTGGGAACGATGGTGGTCAATAATTGGTCGTTGGGAATACTGGTGATCAGAGATTGGCCATTAGAAACAAAGCTGATCAGTGATTGTTGGGAACAATGGTGATAAGTGATTGGTCGTTGTGACCATTGATTATAAGTGATTGATCTTGGGAATAATGGTAGTCAGTGATTGGTCATTGGGAAAATGGTGATAAGTGATTGGTCATTAAGAACAATCAATGATTGGATACCATTATGTTAATTTAAACCTTGTATGGAATTTTTGGAAAAATGTTTCTGGTCTTACTAGTAATTGTCACGTATGTAATGTAATCTTTACATTTTATAATAAAGTTGAAGGACATACAAACATGAAGAATTGTTTTGTTTACTTGACTTTTAAAGACACAATGCTATGAACGCTTTTTAATTCAGTGACTATATCTTGCTCAGAAAAGCTCAGAGTTCAATAGTTTGTTTTCCTGTTGAAGGTCTGTAGTTACATGTGAATAACCAGTCAGAGTTCAACCCTCTTGATTCTGAAGTTTGTGGCCAGAAAAGTGTACAGTAATGATCAGATCCTCCATGTGAAATGCTGCAAGCCTGGAAGTTTATATATATAATACATTTCCTCCTTGACACCTTGTCTCCTACAATATTGTTGGTGAAGATTATTGACCATCTGTTTCTCTTACTATGCAGATACAGAGAGGTTGTATACACTCTCTTTCCAGGAGATCTGTGATCGGTTCGGGAAGACGTACACATGGGAGGTCAAGTCTACCGTGATGGGAAAGAAGGCGTTGGACGCAGCCAGGATCATCCGAGACTCCCTGGAACTGCCCATGACGGGAGAGGAGCTGTTGGAAGAGAGCAGAGAAATACAGGAACATCTTTTCCCCTCTGCTTCCTTGATGCCAGGTACTTGACAGGAGCTTTCTTTTTCTGTGTTAGTAGCTGGAAGGTGTTCCCTGGACTACCAGAGAGCCATTTTTAGCTACCTGAGCAAGACCTTTAACCACCAGCTGCTCACCTACGTGCTTGCATTGGCCGCACTTGTAAGTCACTTTGGATAAAAATGAATAAATGTAAAGTAAATGTGATGTGGTCTTTCTTCCCCTTGCTTTCAGGGTTGTATCCACCTCTTTGCAATTATATATGCTGAGAAACTTGCATTTGATGAATGAATGTAAAACCAGCCTGATCAGAGAGGCTGCTGAAATAATTGCGAAAGGTCATGACAATCGCTGACTCTAACGCTCATGCTTTCTTAATTAGCTCTTAACTAACTTTTGATAAAGCAGTGCGCATTATGCAGAGCGCTTCTGAGCTTGAGTAACCACTGTGACCTTTTACTGCGATTTGGGCAGGGACCCCAGAGCTAGCTAATTTTACCTTTTGTTCTTCGAACGTGAATTTCAGAGCAAAAAAAATAATGGGAGTCTGTGACCGGGACAGGGTAATGTGTAGTCTATGCACATTCGAGCAGAACAACGGAATGTGGTGCCTCTTAAAAAGCCATCTTCATCAGTTCAGTGTTCAGGATAATAAAACATGGGTCAAGGAGCTCTTCTAATTAAGTGACAGTTTCCAACTTGAAGTGTAAATCCAATTGGATGCCATCTGTTAGGGCCCTTGGGTCTCCAATCCTGACTGTGTCTGTTCTAACAGGCCGCATTTTCATTTCAATCACCAGGTGTGGAGAAGCTGGTCACACATCTCCATAAGCACAAAATCCCCATTGCCGTGGCCACCAGCTCCGCCGGCGTGACCTTCCGTTTGAAGACAAGCCGCCATAAAGACTTCTTCAGCCTGTTCAGTCATGTCGTTCTTGGAGATGACCCAGAAGTGAAGAATGGAAAGCCTCAGCCTGACTCGTTCCTGGTGTGCGCCAGCAGGTTTGACCCTCCAGCTAAGACGGAACAGGTACGACATTCACGACTGTCGTTTAAAATTGATACCACAGCCTTGCTGAATTCTCCATTTTGATGAGTCAGAAGATGGTTAATCATTTTCTATTACAGCAGCTCTGACAGTATTTCCTACTGCAAGACAAATAACAGGTTTATATTAATGCACGCACTCATTCTAATATGTTCTTGTTTCTACAGTAACAGTGTCTTGTTCAGCAGATGCTTCACATAATTTAACCATAATAATAAACAGATTAAAAACGCCTTGTTATATATATATAACAAAGAAAAACGTCTGATTGTTTATATGTTGAGGTTTTCTGAACATTTTTGGAAGGAGTCTCCAGTGTCAGCACTTCATCAGGAGCATATCAGATATCAGAAAAGATAATATTGCGTTTCTCATTTATGGGACAAGCTGATTTTTTATCATTCGCTTCAAGAGAAATAAAGAAAACGTCAGTTTATAGCTGCTATAACATAAACGATAACAGGAACTTGTTTTGTGGGCATTAAACAATATTAAATGTAACTGTAAATGGATAAAAAGTGTGATGTGTCATGCTTTAATAAGTGAAAAATGGTAATGTTTGGCAGATTAATAAACCACTTCAGGACATGTTGTTCTAGGAAAATAATAAAGAGCAACTCTGCTTAGTATCAGGCCACATCACACCATCCAGTCGCTGATTATTTTCCTAAACCGTCACATCCCCAATTGTTTTATTCCTAATGTGATAGAGGCGTTACTTCAACCTGGTGATATATTTTCCAAATGAGTTCAAAAGTTTGCACACCCCTTGGGACAAAATGAATATAACAAAGCTTGGATTTGTACCAAGATGACATTATATTAAATTTCACTTTTCCTGAATGATTGCCACTCTGTCTCTTAAACAATTTTTCTGTTACCTTGTATGTTTTTTTGTTGTTGTTGTTTTCAGGACATTCATTTTTAACTTGAAAAGCAAATTGAAAAATTTTGAAAAAGCGTTCCTCTTTAAAAACCATAGGGGGTGCAAACTTTTGCACTCTTGATTCCTCTCTTCATCTCATTTCCTGTCTACAATCTCTCTCACATAGTAATGGCTAAGACACTAAGAAATCTGACTTGATTTTCGAGACAGAATTTAGCAACAAAACTGTGTTTGTTTAGTCTACGTTTGGTAAATTGGTAAATTACAACTGACTCGATTCTTATGGCCTCATCTGAACTCTCCATTTTCAAACACAGAAGTAGTTTTGCTGAAGGTGATTAGTTAAAATCAAGTGGTAGAGTTGTTTAATTTAGCCCAGTATGCGAGTAGATGAGAGGGTGTCTGCAGGAAAAAAATGCAGATTTATTCTCCTCAAAGCCTCCCATTTTTCTGTTTAATTGCCTTGTATAAATGCGCTAAGAAAGTCTGACAGGAAAGTCATCTGCAGATGGGGATTAACAAGACACACGTTTCAGTTTACAGTGCTGTAAAACCCAATAAAAAAGAAAAAAATCGCCAGTACAGGAGGAACAGAGAGCAATAACTGTAACAGTAATGTCAAACTCTCTCTCGATGTCTTTATGATGATTATATCATCGTAACACACATAAATCAGCCTTCATCTGCACGAAAACATCGTGACACTCAGTTCAGATGAGAGGAAAATATCTGCTAGCAATTGTTTTCTCTCAGAATTGGCTAAATTGAGGTATTCAGATCGATTGTGTTTTCACTACAGATTGCTAACACTTTCAGAGTTGACTGATTGCTGTTTCAGTGCTATTGCTAATCTTTAGAAGTTCTTTTTATTACCGTAATAAATGTAAACAATTCACTGAAGTAGCCCTGTGCTAAGAAAGGGGATTCTGAATGGCTAAATCGCTTCAGGATTCTCATTATAAGTTATATTTATATTTATATTTATATTTTTAAATACAATTTAAAACTTCAGTATTCGCTTCCAAAACCCAGGCAGCCGCTCCCCCACAGACCATTCAGGCTAAACTCACACTCATGCTAAACTAGCCAGTTAGCCAACTCATCTAATGTTTGAGATAACAACCATTACATTAGTTTGTTTATGGTATATTTCCACAGGTTTGTCTTCTCTTAAATAAATCGCAGAAGCTGTGATAATGATACTGTAATCATGTGTGTGTTTCTCTGTGACAAATTCAAGCCAATTTACTAGCTGTTATCTAGCTGGTTAGCTCTGTGTTAGCAGTACTGACAGTAGAATACAGTACAGTTGTATAGTAGCTAGCAAATGCGAGTGGATAGCTGTTGTGAGAATTTCCTGATGTTAGTGGACAGAGGTTTCATCTGTTAGAGGTTCAGATGTACAGGGTCAGGTTTTCCCAGCACTGCATCTTGTCTTATTGTGACAGCATAGCATACCTTAGCGTAACCAGTGGGATGGAGGGAGGTTACGATGCTGTAAGCACACTGAGGTGATTCTAGCTGGCATATCAAGCATGTTCATAGGTCTGGCAGATATTAAACAATCTATTATTCAGTGTAGGTTGATTTTTGGAACCTGATGTGTTCTCCGGCTGTTGTAGCTGATCCGCATCAAGGTTCTGCATGTCGTCTATTCTGAGATGCTTTTCAGCTCAGCACGGTTGTAAAGAGTGGATATCTGAGTTACAGTAGCCTTCTTGTCAGCTCGAACCAGTCTGGCCATTTTCTTCAGACCTCTCTCATCAACAAGGCGTTTTCTCTCGCAGAACCGCCGCTCGCTGGATGCTTTTTGTTTTTCGCACCACTCTGTATATGTATGTTGTGAGTGGAAATTCCTGGAGATCAGCAGTTTCTGAATAACTCAAACTACCAGTCTGGCACCAACAACCAAGCCACGGTCAGAGTCTGAAGAGAAGACTTAAATGTTCTGTGTAGAACATTAGAAATGTTTTCCTTTTCAAAGAACCTCTTCATGAAGCAAAGAACCCATAAGGCATACCTGTAGCGAGTGGCATACCTGTACTGTAGGGCATACCTGTACTGTAGGGCTTACCCGTACTGTAGGGCATACGTGCAGTGTAGGGCTTACCTGTACTGTAGGGCATACCTGTACTGTAGGGCATAACAGTAGTGTAGGGCATACCTGTACTGTAGGGCATACCAGTAGTGTAGGGCATATCTGTACTGTAGGGCATACCTGCAGTGTAGGGCATACCTGTACTGTAGGGAATACCTGTACTGTAGGGCATACCTGTACTGTAGGGCATACCTGCAGTGTAGGGCTTACCTGTACTGTAGGGCATACCTGTACTGTAGGGAATACCTGTACTGTAGGGCATACCAGTAGTGTAGGGCATACCTGTACTGTAGGGAATACCTGTACTGTAGGGCATACCTGTACTGTAGGGCATACCTGCAGTGTAGGGCTTACCTGTACTGTAGGGCATACCTGTACTGTAGGGCATACCTGCAGTGTAGGGCTTACCTGTACTGTAGGGCATACCCGTACTGTAGGGCATACCCGTACTGTAGGGCGTACCTGTACTGTAGGGCATACCTGCAGTGTAGGGCGTACCTGTACTGTAGGGCATACCTGTACTGTAGGGCATACCTGCTGACATCCCGTATGGACATGACATCCCGTATGGACATCACATTACTTCGTCAACGTGTGACACACCAGTTGTTCACATTTGGCAAATTGCTCATTTCGTCTCAGCTAATAGCGCAGGTTTTATTGCTTTCATGGCAGTGCGCATCATGATCATGAACTCGATTAAAAAACTGTAACCCTCTTTAGGCCACATTGTTCTTTCTGCCATTAGTGAGTCTTGTGCGTAGGCGAACGCCTCTCAAGTTGTTCTGTAAAAGTGTGTGTGTGTGTGTGTGTGTGTGTGTAAATGTGTATAAGAACAAGCCACATATTGAGAGAGACAGAAAGAGAGAGATCTTGGTTTTACTATTTTCTGCCTTGACACTGATTCATGGGGGAAAAAAAATCACAGTATTTCAGACTGGGATGTTTGCTTTTAAAGATCTTCAATCTTTGCGTCTGCTGTTTCCCAGATCTTCACCAACAAGATTATTCAATAAAACAAACACGAAGCAATAACTATAAAAGGTGTGAAAGAGAATTTCCCCAACCAGCTCAGTGTTATTTTTTTTATAATATCAATGTTTTTTATCCATTTATAGTTACATTTAATGTTGTGGAATATCAATAAAAAAATGCGACCACGAAAGTAGTGATTCAGTAGGGGAGTGGTCGGAGAGAGTGAGAGAGAGAGAGAGAGAGAGAGAGAGAGAGTCTCATTCACACACAGACACATGCACACAAACACACACACAGTTAGTAACACAAACTTATGTTATTGATAAACCACAAAGTGATGACTTTACGTAAAAATAAAGAGAGAGAAAAAACAAACCCTATACCAGGACGCCTCTAATGTAGATCCAGTCGACAGTGTAGATCTAAATCGATCTCCTAATCCTGAGTAAGCACACTGAAATTCCCTGCCGTGTGTGCAGCGTTCCCAGGAATGTTCCTTTATTATTTCCTGTATTGTAGCATTATTTTCCAATAGCAGTACAACCTGTCATGTTTTATTCCTTCCTTATAGTACAATCGAAACTTTATACAAACCTGACTGAGCATTTTGAGTTAAAGGTAGTGGATCTGCCACTGATTTGGGCTTCTTCCACAAGAAATGTTTGATAAATCGTTGTCTCTTGTTAAGCGTCCTAAAGCTGAAGGAGGGAAGATGGGCAGCCAGGTGTTAAATAGCGCCGCGTTTCTCCTGATGAGATATAAATGCGGTGCAGAGAGAGAGAGAGAGAGAGAGAGAGAGAGAGAGAGAGAGAGAGAGAGACTCCACATGGCGCTCAGAGGAATAGTGAATGATGCCGTGCCCCTCGCTGGCATGTTGATGTGATGAGAGAGCAAGAGGGAAAAAAGACAAGAATAAGAGTAGATGTAGATGAAAAAAAGAAAGAACGAGAAAAAGACTAGAGGGAGATGCGGGAGAAAAGGAAATGAGACATTTAGTCAGATAAAAGGATTTCTTTTTTAAAAGTAGTTAGGCACGGAGCTAAGTGTCTCACCAGGGGGTTCTCGCACAAGCGAAGCTCCCAGAGGGCTGAAGTCATAATCGGAACCCATTGATCCTGGATCCCTTTTTGTCTTGCCGCTCATGAAACATTTGTTCATCTGGCTTAGGAGGCATTATGTCATACCCGCACAGCTCCAGCGCTTTGTTTTTCATTTCTTTCTTTCTTTCTTTTTTTTTAAATTTTGCTAAGGTGAGGGAATTCAGGTGAACTGCACAAGCACCTCAGGGCCACAGAAACACCTGAGAGAGAGAGGGAGGGGAGAAGTGAAGGAAAAAGTTGGTCATGATGTGCAGATGTGACAGACGATGACAGAAGGAGGCCGAACGTGACGGAGAGAGAAAGAGAGAGACAAAGGAAGAGAGATAAAAGGCAGGCATGCACGAACACTTAGCATGAATCCTGCTGCCTGCGCCACTTCACTGCATTCTTATTGAATTCTCTAACACCACCTTTCACAGGGTGGCTGGAAAACCTGGCTGGAGCTATGCAAGAGGGCATGCCCTCCTTCTCCTTCTCCTTCTCCTCCTCCTTCTCCTTCGCCTTCTCCTTCTCCTTCACCTTCTCCTCCTTCACTCCCTCCCTCACTTCCTTGCTTCATTCCCCTGCCATTAGCATTCTCAATTAGCTCACTGTTGGTGTGTGATCGTAAACTTCTTTTATACCGCTTGGTATATCCTCAAGCTGCAGTTAAGAACAGATTAAAGCAAAAAGTTCCCCGTTTTCCATTTGCATCCCTTTTGCCATTTACAGCGCCAGCAAGCTCACTGTAATTTGTGCTCATTTCAAGTTTACATCTCTTTAACTATAATCTTGATTTTGAATCAGTACAGTTTTAAACACTCCATCTGCTCACATTTGACATGCTCATAGCAGCCCACAAGAATGCTTTCCACTCGGGATGCACAGATAAAGTCTGACACCAGGTGATACGACGTGACATAAGAATCACGGTAACGAACAGACGACGTGACATGACAGCCATCTGTATTCACAATTAATGCATTTCACAATTATACTACTGTTTCGTTTTACGTTTGGTGACGAAACGCTTTTACGACTCCTCCTTGCTGTCGTAGAAGGTAGAATGTCAACAAGTTACCTGATAAAGCATCATAAGCATAAAACTCAGCACAAGAAGTTCACTTCTAACAGCAAATGCTGGCCAGGACAGAAAGAATGACTTGAGTGAAAATAACAGCTCATACCCAATACACTACAACCGAAACCGTAGTGAAATCCGCTCTTCACTGCAGCCCTGCTCAAGCCAACATGACTAACATAGCTAGTTAACACACTACAAGCTAACGTGCATAACCTCACGTGCACTTTTTAGACATTATATAAACCAGGCAAACATAAACCGAGCTGAATGAAATGTTTCATGACGTCTCTGATCGAGTACAGCACTAAGCAGGTTGCTCATTTCTTTATCACTGTCAGGATTAGTGACATCGAGTATCAATAAACATGAACTTGATCTGAAAAAACGAAAAAAAATCTATCGCTGCATCCACAGAAGGTTATGTACTGTAGAGTCAGAGATTTTCTTTCTTTTCATCTGTCCTCGTTTATTTATTTAAAATGAACTTGTACTTTAAGGTAAATCCGAATTCCTGGTGCCGTAACGGTGGCTTAGTGCTGAATGTGAAGCAGGTCATGGAGTTCTTCTTAACGTCCAGTCGCATCGATGCACCATACAGTCGGCACATCCTTTATAAATTACGCAAAGAAAGGTTTAGATGAATCTACAAACCTTAAAGAGATCCACATTTTTATGTTTATAGTTATATTTAACGTCGTGGAAAAAAATCCCTGTCATCACTTACGTTACAGCAGCTATAAACACTCGTTCCCTCATCAGCCTCTGTTTCTGTTTTTTAAAGTTAATCAGGGAAAAAACACGCAGCTTGTCATGTTCATAAGAAACCACAAAGTGTCCTGAAAACTCGGAAAACTTGCAGCTTTACTTCTGAGTGTTACGAAGCACTAACACTGGAGACTCCTTCCCAAAATGCTAAGCAAACGTCTCCTAACAGAAGTCTTTATCATGTCAATGCACCGTCCATTATGTGGACCGTCCATTAAACAAGTCCATGTGTAAGCGGTTACTATAGAGATGATAATGTATTAGAACTGATTGAATGACAGCTATATGATGTTACTGTCAGAGCTGCTTCATCGAAAATGAATTCGCACATGAATTGCTGACCAATGAGATTTGAGAATTTAACAGCGCTGCGGTGTACAAACATCACACCAATAAAACATCGCCATCTACAATTAACAGTTGTTTGGAGGTCTAGCAAAAATAGATGGAGATCTGTAAATAACAGAACACTGCAGTGTCTTAGTCTTTAGAGACTTTTCCTTAACATGATAAATGTATTCGGGTGTAAAAGTTACAATGCGCTTTTAATTACAGTTTATCCAGTATTGGTGATTAAATAAGGCAATTGAAGCAAGTGTTGAAGTTTTTGTATTGAAGGACTTGTTCATTGTCCACTCTCAGACTGTAATGAGACTCTATATGAGTACGGCATTGACCTCACGGGCTTGTGCCTACGCCAAATCACAGCCGTGCCGATATAGTCCTATTGGCGTGAGAACGAGTACACTAATAAGGAATCAAGATTAAAAAGAAGTGTTTGTAAAGAGTCAAGTGAAATACCTATTTGCTCGGCTTTCCAATTATATCGTGTTTAACTTGAACCAATTTCATCCAAATTGTTAAAAGAGGATGTTCAAAAACTTTTGACTGGCAGCGTACCTTTTCTTAGACACACACACACACACACACACACACAGCTGTCAAAAGCTCGAAGTAGCTGCAGTTAGAAACGAACAAGGAAAACATCCTCCAAAAAGAAAAGCCTGTATTTTTGATAATTGTGGATTTCTTAGAAATGTGCCATGCCCATGGCCTGTAATACTGTATTATAGTATTATAGTATTACTGACACAACACTGAAATGATGTTGTTTAAAGTTGTTTAATGCACTGAAATTATAATTAAAGG
>CM074970.1:11847719-11865247 GCA_037577455.1 Pangasius macronema
AGTACTGACAATTCGCATGATTAAATTTGGCAACGTTTTACGCCGGATGCCCTTCCTGACGCAACCCTCTCTATTTACCCGGGCTTGGGACCGGCACAGAAGTCACTGGACTGTGACCCCCATGGCTAGATTAGTTTACACATAATGATTTGGGAAAAAAAAAAAAAAAACATCCAGTGAGCGGAAGTGGTTGGAAACCCCTTGTTGATGAGAGAGGTCAGGGGATAATGAACAGACTGGTTTGAGCTGAAAGCAAGGCTACGGTAACTCAAATAAACACTCTTTACATCCGTGGTAAGCAGAAAAGCATCTCAGAACGCACATGTAGAACCTTAAAGCAGATGATCTGCGACAGACCACACATTGGTTCCTCTCCTGTCAGACGAGAATAGGAATCTAATGCTACGTTGGGCACAGACTCATGGAAACTGGATGTTTGAAGATTAGAAATACACTGACTGGTTTTGTGAGAGACTGTTACAATCAGGAGTTTATCAGTTTCTGAAATACTCAAACCAGCCCATCTGGCACCAACAACCACACCATGGTCAAAGTCACTGAGATCACATTTTTCCCCCATTCTGATGTTTGACCTGAACTGCCGCCACATGATTGGCTTGAATGTACAAGTGTTCCTAATAAAGTGGACGGTGAGTGGTCTACAAAACTCAACACTTCTTGCGAGTTACCAGTCAACGAGGGCTGTATAATCCTCTTTTATGTAGTCTTACTGCTTCATTTAAACCATCTAGGTGAACTTTATCACCTCGCAAGCATGAGCCAAAAGAAAGTAGGAGATTGGACTAATTGCTATGCAAATTACTAGGGACAAGCAGATTTCATGTCCAGGCTGTTAGCTTTTTATTCAAAGTGAAGAAATAGATTTAACAGCCAGAGAAAGAAAATGAACTCTACCTCATATATACTTTTGCAGAAGTTTTTATTTGGTGTTTGTTTAGATTTCACGATGTAAAGTCTAGCTATCACACATCTCTGAATCCCGTCACTTGCTGCACTACACACATCAGCTGAGGAGCGTTCTGGATGACTGTAGCGTGATTTATATTAGAAAATAAAGACCCTAGCCAGAGTCGAATAATATTTTCATTTACAACACAAGGACAGAACACCTCAGCTCAAAGCCAAACCGTTCAGCAACGATTTGGTGACTATTTGTGAAGGTTGAAATCCTGACGTGCTTCACACAAAACATTATTAGGACAGAATAAGGATTATGGGTACACAGTTGTCCCCTTGTCTTAAATTCATATACATGGTCATTTTCTTCAGTCCGTATTAATGCACTTAACTAGCTCAACATATTACGTTACTTTTAAGTTTCTGGGCAACCAGGGTTTGTTTCTATCGTTTGTTCATTCCTGCTGGGTTTTTTTTTAATTGTGTTTGTGGGACTGGACTTCATTTGTCAGTCATAAACCTGCTAGCAGTTCCTCCTGTTAGCTGTTCACTGACCCACATTAGCTCCAGTAGCAAGGCAAGCTTCTTTCATGCTGGCAGACAGGTGACCGACAGAACTTATGGTTGTATATCATATGCAGAGTTAGATAATTTAGTTTGCAGATAGAAAAAAAAGATCACTTTCATTGAGATGAACACATACCACTGCATGAAGCATTTCTTAGTAACTGTCTCGTCAAAGATGCTGTGCTTTCAATTAAGCCATTAGTTTGTCTATATTTGTAGAAATACAACCAGCTACTTAGAAGATATCACAGGCGAGTACAAGGCAGGATTTAAAAAACTTGAGTCTCGGGTGATGTAGCTGAGGTTGAGGAACTGTCAGAATTCACACATCTGCTGCCATTTCTACCTCTGGGTTTTCGCCCATGTTTCCAAGGGCGTAGTGGTAGGGTATTAGGGTTCTTATTTAATAAGTACATAACCTTCAGATTGAGGCCACACCTTCTTTGGGTTTAAATCTGAAAACATATGAATATTTGGAGCAATAAACAGCTACAGATGCAAATATTGGTGTACACTATAGCACAGGTGCCGAGCAGCACTCAGCATAAACACGTACAGTGCACAGTCAGCCACATGAGTTCAATTAAAGTGCAGAACAAATGAAATGGGCAGATAAAATAAATAAGATGGAGTGGAGCAAAGAGGAAACAAAGTGAGTGGTATCATGTGCCTGAAGATGAAAAGTGGTGAATCAAGAGTCAATGTGTCAGAATGAAGAAATGGAAGAAGACAAGTCAGTTTGAAAGAAAGCTCAAAGAAGCATTACTGAGAGGCTGAAAAATAACACAGCATAAGGGCGAAAAGCTGTGTGCTATAAGGGATACTGAAGAGGTTTACAACACAGCAAAAGAAAAGGAGTGAGAGGAGATACAGATTACTCCCCCTTCCGCTCTTCCAGCCGAGCCCAGATGGACAGGTGGAACTGGAACGCCACAATTCATCTTCGATGTCAGCCTTTCTTTTCTGTCCGGGTTTAATCTGGCCTTGGGAAGAAGAAAAAAACGGCCCTGTGACAAACGTACAACAGACGTGGCCGTGTGGTGTGCATGACCTGATTTTCAATGCAAAAGCCTTTTTTTTTTTTTTTTTTTTTTTTTATTGTGACCTTTATTGCAGTCCTTCATACCTTTAAAGTGCATCTCCACCACAGAGCTTTAATGCATCATACAGCATATGTCCAAAATATAAAATATAAGTCTTTGGAAATATGACATTTATTCATCTGGCTGTAGGGACTTGTGATGTTTAATATAATCAGGGGTCCAAAAAGTACCAAAGTACCACAGAGTACACAACTGCAGAATGTGGAATCAGCCTCTTGGATGATTTTTCCCATGGTGGTAAATGCAAATTTACAGCTTATTGACAAATACATTAATAATAATAACAGTAATAATAATAATAATGTCTAAATCAGTGATTTGCCTTGCAATCAGAGCTGCTGAAGATTATTCAACAACTTCTGGCTAATCAGGACCAGGCATTCCACAGTGCTGTAGTATATAGGAAAATAAACAATAGGTTCAAACCTGGATATCTGGGATGGCAGAATGAAAATGAAAATTCATATATTCATATATAAAAACTTTTAACTTATAACAAAGGTAACTGTACAGAGACACAGATGCATTTTTGTTGTTTCCTGACTGGATGAAGCCAATGAACAACATGATTGCAGAGCTTCTTTCATAAAGGTAACTCCATGATATCTTGAGCTTCCAGTCTGAAGCCAAAAAGCAACAGACATAAGAAAAACCTGGTTTGGAAAAGAAGTGTATTTATTTGCCCGAGAGAACAAAGATGAAATGCTTCAAAATTGTGGTAGAAGGGGGAAAATCAGACACAAAGCAGCTGAGTGCTATTCATATGAGCTCGATTAAAGAATGAACGCCTTTATCCAAGCAGGTGGGAGGCAAAAAACGAGAGATTCGAAGAACAAAAGACAGTGAAGATATGCGGGAAAAGTGCAGCCGCAGCCCTGCAGATTAAAGAGCAGCAATATTAGCCATTTACACAACAATACATAAGAGCTCTGTGTCTAGCTTCCTTAACAAAATGGAGCTGTGATGAGGAGGCCTCTGTAACTCACAGCCATACATGCCTAATCATATAAAACATCCAGTGGTCTTAATTACTTCTTAAATAATTATAATTACTGCAGGATGGAATGCAGATTCATTCATTATTCAGCATCGAGTTGGCTCGAGTGTCCCTGAGCTCTTGAAAGCGCTTGGAGTTAGAAGGTAAGTGCTATATACATGAAAATGCAAAGAAAGAATTAACAACGGCTCAAGGTAAATCATTCGTTTATTTATTTAATTTCTTGTAAAGCTTGATCAAGCAATTCTCAGCACATATCGCAGGAAGCCTTATGAAGCTCTGCTTTAAGTTCCTCACCACAGGGAGGGCAGTCGGGAGTACTATAGTGTGAAATACTACATCATAACGCAGCCTCTTCAGAAATAATGCGCGGGGGTGAATTTTCCGAGTAGACTGGGAGGTTCTGCGACCCAGCGCAATTAGTGTGCTTTATGTAGGGGGTGTAAAAAGGGCCTATTGGTGATCACTTAAAAGAAGAAGGGTCCTGTAGTATTGGGCTTTGAAGCATGAGGCTGAGAGGAGTTGTCATTGAGCTTCAAAAAATCTTTTGCACTTTAACTTAATATGCAATTTACTCCCTTGGTCTGTCTCTTATTCCCTCTGTTTTTCTTACACATGCATACTTCACTGTCTCTTTTACATTTCTCACACTTCAGTACTCTCTTTACCCCAATACCACCCACCCCCCATCCTGTCACACACATCGAACAACGTCAATACCACCTTGAGAGTGCCATATCAATGTAAGCCAATGAAATACAAATGTATTTGGTGAGAAGCAGTTATCTTTNTTCTGCAGAGGTGCCAACATTTATGGTTTAGTCATAGCATTTATTATTTTTGACCTCTTGCTACAGCAATACTGGAGATCCCTGATAACTACACTTTTTTGCCTTTTCAGATAAAGCAGCAGTCAGATGAAATACAAATATAATTCGCCTGGAAGGAAAGGCAATTCATCGAAGCGGAAAGGATGTGGGATGTGAAAGATGTATTTGCTTCTGATAGCGGTTACGTTCGCTTTATCTAGGTGAACTTTGACCTGTGACTTTATAAGTCTCAATCTTGTGAGCAATCTTATTATTAATAAGTAGCTGCCATGAATTCCCCCCAGAATTACATTTCGTTTGCATTTATGGAATTTGGCAGAAGTCCTTTTCCAGTGCGATTTACAAAAGTGGTTTGAAGTCACTATCAATAAATACATTCTGATGCTGGTTCACTAGGTCACACACTAAGAGTTCCATCAGTCCAAAAACTCTGTTGGGGAAGTAATATAGTGACAAGCGCTCAGACAATACAACGTATTTGCTAATTTAAGTACTTTAAGAAGAGGTAAGTCTTTAGATGCCATTTGAAGACCGACAGTGACTCAGCTGTTTGGACATCTAGAGGAAGTTCATTCCACCACCTAAGTGCCAGAACAGAGAAGAGTCTTGATGCATGCCTTCCTTGTACCCTGAGAGATGGTGGGACCAGTCGAGCAGTGCTANAGAACTTAGGAAGGTTGAAAAACAGTCCTGCAGCTGCATTCTGGATCAGGTGCAGAGGACAAATGGTACATGGTACATGGTACAAATGGTACATGGTACAATGGTACATGCTGCTCAAGAGGCAGACCGGCCAGGAGTGAGTTGCAGTAGACCAGTCTCCAAATGACAAGGGACTGAACAAGCACCTGTGTGGCCCGTGTGGAAAGAAATGGTGTTTACGAAGACTACAATATTTCCTCTTTAGCCGTACTGTCACAGTCTAATCGTTACACTCTCCTTATCCTGTCAAAATTGTCTATAGTTACCCCAAGGTTGTGTGCAGCAAACAAAGGTGAGATCAGAGAGTTGTTCAGGGAGATCGCAAGATCCTGACATGGGGATGAATCACCTGGGATGAACAGCATTTCAGTTTTGCTGCTATTAAGTTTCAGCTGATGAGCTGTCATCCATGATGAGATGTCTGCCAGACATGCTGATATCCAAGCAGAAATATGAGTGTCTGAGGGAGGGAAGGAGAAGATGAGTTGAGTGTCACCTGCATAGCAGTATGCTGCTCTCATGTAATTTTGCTTTTAATTTCACTCCATGTGCTTTTGTTTTGGTCCTGTCTCTGACCTTATGGGGTTGGTTGATTACCTTAATGTGTTCACCTGTTCTATGTCTTGATTATATCTTGATTAGTTTGATTACTTCTCTTGTCATACTTTTGTGTCCCTTGTCTCTTTGTTTTCTGTGCTCCCTGTGCTTTGTTTCATGTAGTATTTCCTGGTTTGAACCCTTGCCTTTTTGTGTTTAGATTATGGATTATCTTTGTTTCCTCACGTTAAATGAAGGGACGTCTACATATACAAATGGAAGAATGGAAGCAGATGGTCAGGACAGAAGAATTCTGAAACTACATAAAAAATGTCTTTGGTATCCTCATCACTGGGCTATTATATTGGCTGCGGCACGCTAAGCCTTCTTAATCCGACAACTATTATTAGAGTGAATTACCCAGCAATCATTTCACATTTTGAATTTCAGCCTGGCTTACTTGACTTGACTGTGTGAGCACTTAACATTGTTCCCTGTAGAATGAAGACTATTCTTATGTGCACTTATGAGCTCTGTTTGCACTGACCTGCCTCTGCCCCCACAACACGTTTCTTACCANCATCCTCCATGTCTAATTCAGCTAGATGATTTTTTTTCTGTGTTGGGTTTATTTGGTTTTATTCATGCAGGACTGGCTTTTAGTCCTCATGACTAACATCTGCTCCTAAATTAATGGATTGTGTTTGTAAAATATGCATGTCATTTGTTTTCAATTCAATAAATTTATATTAAAACTGTGGTCATTATTAAAAAAAAATAAGTATTGTTTTTACCTTTACAGATTTTAGATAAACAAGTATGTATGTACTCTACGTTGTCTCTATGTTGTTTAATTGCAGGAAATTATGCAACTATCTTTTAATTAATGTCAGAGGACATGTAGCCATTATGTTTATGTACTAGAGATAATAGCTGTTTGTCATCTGTATTTTGATGAAATCTAATGCTATATATAATCATTAAACTAGCTATAGGAAGAGTATATAGATTAGATATTAGAGGGTTTGAATTTTATAATAAACATAAAAAAAATTCCAGTGGTTCTTAAATGAATCTGTTACATAACATCAAAATGGACACATTTTATTCATATGAAGGACAGTGAAAAATTGGTGTTTCTGTGTCTGTTATTGAAAAAACTAAAGAAGATATCCCCACATCCTTTTTCACGAATACCTAAAATGTGAAGTAGTAGCTCTGAAGACAACTTTTCAGTTGTTTAAATGTTAGAAAGTCAGAGGAAGCTCAAATCCACTCATATTTGTGGAGTACAGAAAAATACTCTGATGAATTCCATCAGCTTATTCAAGACAGATATAATTTGTGAATGCTAATACAGAAATCTGAATCGCTACTGGAAACACCTCACACCTCACTATTGGATTTCACGTTTATGTTTATGTGAAATCTTTTGACAGTGCTTAAGCTCATAGTCACGTGCGACTTTTGCGACGAACGTCAACAGTTTGATTCTCCATATGCTTCGGTTTGTTTTGACATGGGTCTTTGTTTTGGTTCTGGTCCTGTCTCCACCCCTGTCCTGTCATTGGTCGGTTACCCATTGTGTTCACCTGTTTGCAGTTAGCCCTTAATTAGTTGGTCTATTTTTACCCTGCGTTTTCTTTACTTTGTTATGAAGTCTTCTTGTGATTCCCAAGTGCCTTGTTTTCTAGTTCTGTGTTTCTTTCTTTGTTATTCCAGTTTGTGAATATGGATTATACTAGTTTGTTGCTTCCTGCTGGTGTATTGACCCACTCTGTAGACTGTGGAGTTTGGCAATGATCCTTGGACTGTCCCAAATAAAATGTCTGCTTGCATCCTGCCTGTCACTTCCACACATTACAAAAACAATGCACTACATGATCATATGATCAGGACTTGTTTTTAACCCAGCTGAAAAACACAGAAACAGGCTGTTTCAATTAAAAAAAAAAATGCTGAAGCAGAGCAACATTCAGCTTCAGTGTGCACATGGCCATAGATTATTGTACGTTTGTAATTTATTTTTGTTTGAATTTTACATCTGTCAGTTACATTGCCTATATGCAGTTGCTTTGTGAATGTGTGTCTTGCATATAAAATCCACTCCTGGGTCAATCTGAAGTACAGGTTCACTGGCTTTACAAGTAATAACTACCCACGGGGTCACTCATGGTCACGAGACCCTTGATCAAATTCTTCAACCTTATAACCTTCCAAAAGATTCCATCTTCTCTTTTCCTTTTCCATAAGCCCCCTCGGATCCCAGAATGCCTTATCTAGCTCTTCATGACCCCAGGTTGGGGCAGTCCGATGGATTTGTTACTTGCTGAGATGGCAATAAATCAAGAGCCTACAAGACAGTAAATGAACAAGACCACTACCTTTCTGGCTTTTCATACAAATCCTACTGGCTCGCTCAGAGTGTAGGTGTGAGATTATTAGACAGCACCTGGGAAGACTGCAGTCTCTAATAATTGGCATTAATCTGCTACAGTGTGGGTCATCAACTGGGGGACCATGGTCTGGATTTGGACCCAGGAAATCAAAGTAAATAGAACTGAGAACTTACAAAAGTAAGACCCAATGAACAAATGAAAAAAAATTGGCTATAATTCAGCACCTATTAAAGATGATTGAAGAAGTATGTGTTTATTCTGCAGGTCAAAACAGTCTGTGGTGCTAGTCAAAAGTGTTAACACAAAGTGGCACTATGAAGCAAAACATAATATAGCCATACGTTAATCATGGTAATCATGGTTGAGCTTTAAAAGGTAACTATTGATGCCATTCATGTTATTATTATTAAAAAAAAAAATCCCTCCCAACAGAGTTTTGGGCTGATGGTGTTCCTAGTTTGTGACCTAGTGAGCCAATATCAGAATTTATTTTTGATAGACTTCAAAGCACTAAGCTGTAAGTCGCTCTGGATAAGGGCGTCTGCCAAATGCCATAAACGTAAATGTAATTATCCTAGTAATTACTTATCACTACCCTTTGTAAGCAAGGACATTTATGTAACTAGACCTTGACAAATTTTAGCTGAATACCCTTGTACTAGAGGATCTTTTTCCTTCAAATTTATACACTATATAGAAAAATACTATTCACTATACCAAATTCTAACCATCTCTAATCCGAGAATGTGCTTGGACATCATTATTTGTAGAGTTGCCTTTTTACCCCTGAGTAAATAACTTGTTTGTAATCTTGAAGAGGGATCTCATTTAGCGATACAGATGGATGGCACTCCCTAATCATGAACCTCGCCAAGAACTGCTTGTGTTAATGTGATTTGTGTGCCTGTTGTGGCAGTCTTTAACTGAGTTGGATGCCTGTGATGCAAGACAGATGCGAAGGCAGCTGAAATGAGTAATGCACTACAGTAGTATGATAAGGGTCTGGCCTCACAGCATGTACAATAAGAAACATGCAGGGTGTTTAGTACTTGGTGGGTGTGGGGGTGTGATTGAATGAGGACTTGTCGGGGCTAATCAGCAGAGGTGTGTGTGACGAGTTTCACCTGATGTTAATGTCAGCACTCAGCAAACCTGATGGGAAGCCCATGCTAGAGGGAATGAATTCAAAGCAGTCTGCTAATCAATGTCATGAAGAAGTGAAGGGGTGGTAGAGTGAGTGTAGACAAGCTTACAGTGGTAAAAGCACCTCACACACACAAAATGTACAGTTATCTGATGACATTTAAGTCATTTAGTAAGATGATATGTACAGTGCAGTGCATGGGAAATTCCATACCAGAAAAACTTAACTGATGGTGTTGAGATTATTTAATGTACCATGTTTTGGCAAGTAAAATGGACAATGTGTCATTTATACAAGAAAAGAGAAGCACAAAGATGTAGACTGATTTCCAGTAAGCCTTACAACAGATTATTTATCACAGAAACACTTTTTTTTCCCTATGTTTTTGTCAGCATGTGTCCATAATAGTGTAGGAAAACTCAGCAACGCAGGATTCCAAGCTGAATCAAACACTTCATGGAAGAATTAGCTTACAGAGATTAGGGAATGTTAATATTAACTAGGATTAGCACTGACGATGAGCAGCTAGATATGAAGCATTTCTACTCACTGTGGTTGCAGGTTATTTGCCACCTAAACTCTACTTGTGTTAAGTCAAGGTGTTTCTTTAATTCCACTGTACCTCACAATTTTTCTTTAAGAGGTCTCATAAATTCTGTTTAAACTGCCCAAAAGTATGTTTGCATCACTTGACTTTTCATCTGAAGTTTGTTACTATTGACACCCAGCATGCAACCCTATCATCATGAAGCTCAGCTAAAATATCAGGTTTGTTAAAATCAAGCTTTATATTCAGTAAAATATTTTCAGTTAATAATAAAGGCTTCCAACCTTGGAATAGGATGTAGGCATTGACTGATAAAAAGAGAACTATACAGCAGTAAGACTTCATATGATTTACCACGAGATTAAATCTAGAAATGTGCATTAGGACTGAGATCCCATTGGGCCAAAAAAAACTTATGGAAATGGGCAGTTTTTAGTTTCATGCAGGCAGGAGGGGGCTTTCAGATATAAAGCTCATGAGACAAAGAAAGGTCATGTTCATTAACAGAGAAATGCACCGTGCCAGGTAGAAAGATGTTCACTCATCTTGAGTAAATGCTTTAACCAGGTTCAGGTTGCTCTGGTTAATATTTCAGGCAGGTAAAAACAAAAAATTATATCCATGGGGGCTGGAGGGATTGGTCAGAATTCCTTTGGGAATGGGATTTATAAAGAAAAAAAAAAAAAAAAAAAGAAGTCCCATTCACTGTATCATTGGGAGATCATAAGTTTGAATCCCAGAAATGCCACAGCTAGCCATGGCCAGAAGTCCTAAGGATAGTGTTACTGCAATCAGTGTGACACTAGCCTATAATGAGCATCTGTGATCTTATGTATGTGTAAGAGGGCAGAGAGTGTTGCCCTATGATGATAAGCAACAGTTGAAAAGTGGCATGTGGCGGCAGGACTCGTGTGTCTCGAAGAAAGCATGCGCTAGTCCATACCCTCCTAGTGGTGTAATAGGTGAGAGCTAGCAGGTGGGTAGGGAATGAAAAATTAGGAGAAATGTTAAGCCTTGAAAAAAGAATGACCATATCACAGTTTGTCATAAAAAAAAATGTACATGAAACACCTGTGCGGTAATGGAATACAGCTGACACATAACAGCTGAAAAACATTTGTCATTGTTTCGTTTAAAAGCCATGTTTTGGAGCACAGAGCTGAAAAAACAAAAATCATGTCACTTTTCTGTTACTTAATCAGCTTTAACAATAAATATTCCACCTACTCAGATGGTAATATTCCTGTAAGACGTGCCTTAATTTGGTTTCGGTTTATGTATGTCACGTTAGAGAACTTCGTGACCATGATTGATGGCCTCATTTAGCATGCAGAGCTTTATGGGCTGAAACTGGCAGGGATAGAAGTCATTTTAGTAATGATACACACATTCAGTTTTATTCTGTACAACAATTTGATCTTAAAATGTATCACACTGGAAGGACACATAGCCTCAGGTATGAATTAACTTTCAATTTAGCCAAAGCTGTTGGTTTCACTATGCTTTGAATAGATCAAGATGAATTACTGTTAGATATGATGAACAGGTCCATTTGTACTGTCAGGTTCAAATAACAAAGGAATTCAGGAATGTTTAGAAGATAGGTTCTCAAACCTAGGGTCGAAACCCCACTTGGGATCACCTAAGAAGCAGGTGCACCTTATATTTACTAACCCAATGCCAAAAAGCTGAATGCTCCACTCCCTGATGTACGTGGGTCATGATGCTTTTTGGTGTAAAGTGGGCTTTTCTCCCATAAAAATATTACATAAAACGTGAACCAAACTGAACCGAAGGACCCACCCTGTTGGTACCATTAGCCAGCAATTATATACGGGATTTAGTGCCCTTGTGTGCATCAAATCAAAGCAATCTATGGATGTAGCAGCTGAGATGAAATGAACATTTTGACTACATCTCCTGACTTCGTTGAGCTGCAGTGCGCCGCACAAGCCCAGTCCTCTCATTAGATGCGATGAGTGCAGAGTGTCTGCAAGTCATGGACTCTTACACAAAATGGCTCATAAACCACTTCTAAATGTGGAAATATTAAGAATGAATGTATTTTCTATACCTCTTCGATGTATAATAAATCATTTAAAATAAATCTAAAATAAATAAAGATAATGTGAAATGTAAGTACTATACTGCAGCGTGTGTGTTTCTGTGTGTGTGTGTTTGGGATTTGAATAAATGGGGTCAGTGACAAAAAAAAAAAAAAAAGGACCTCTGCTACAGAAATAAATAGGGCAAGTGAGGTGAATTTTTGTGTCGCTGTCCAAGGTGATGAACAAACACAGAGAATGGTAGGCTGCTGTCTCTGTCTAGCTGTTGACTGTTGACGGTTTCTCACGTGTGAAAACAACACGAGAGCAGTCTGATGGCGGTATATACAATTAAACCAATAATCTCCAACAATAGATCACCTGAAATCCAGCCCTTTGAATATGTTCAGACCACCAGTGGCTCAAGAAATGTATAAAGGCAATTTGGCTGGGTATCATGTTTCTTGACTGTGGTTCAAACATGGTGTTATTTGCTATTCCCTGTTGTCCATGAGAATCATTTATAAATCTGCATGAGAATTAAGGTGTGTGTAGGACAATTATATTGCCATTAACACAAACTTAAACTGCAATCCTTTATTTTAAGAGCCTAGCACATTTAGCAATGGAGTTAGAGCATGTCCCTATCACTAACAATTAATAAGAATGGCAATTCCAGTGTATCTAGCCTTTTGTTTTGTTACTGTCACATTTGATGGGTTATACCCTCTAGCTTTGTAGCTGCTGTAGGTTTTGATTGGTACCGACCCACTGTCAGCTGTAATTAGTCATCATGCCCACTGTGAAACTCTCAGCCCTTGTGTGAGGGCTGATGATTGGAAGTCCAAATTTATAGGAACACCTCCAAGTGTACCAAACCATTATAGTGACGAGGCAACTCACTCTTTTTTCTTCCTCTTCTTACCTGGTTGTCCGCCTCTCACTATATGCTTCAGTACACTCCTTCTGTTCACCGCAATCGTTGTTACATCCACAAGACGAAACGCAGAGATCCAGAGCTGCTGACAGCATCCTTCACCGTTGGTCTATGGATCTGCCAATTTACTGATTCCATCCCCACCTTTACCACCCAATCATCATTTCAATTCCTAGCGCTTACTGAGACATGAGTTTGCAAGAAAAATACACCAACCCCAGCTGCCATTTGTCAGCGTCTTCTCTTTTTCCCCACATACCTTGTTCAAACAAGCTAGGAGTAGGGACATGTTTGCTGATCTCTAAGCGTTCTTTTAAATAAATAATATACTAATGCTTTTACAGATCCTATTAAATCATACATTAAATTGTCATCTACCAGTTCTGCTGGGAAATGTCATTGGTGAGTTGGATTCTGCTATCATCTATCACAAAAGAATATAGCCCAGTCATGGTACAGGGAACAGGAACATTCACCATGACCTGTCAACTTCCTCAAATGTCCAGCAACCAACTCTATCATAGACCTCTAACATAACCTACATTTTTTTTCTCCATGTATGCCTTGATGAATGATGACCAGGTGGACAAGGACCATTTTGCTTTTCTGACCTGGTCATGTTAATGTGCATCTAGAAAAACAGAAAGATCAGGCCTTACCCATCAGAAAGCAAATCCCAGTCCTGATTCTTGGTTGGCCTTCTAGTATGCACTATTCAACTAGGTCTTCAACCAATGTAATCATGCCCATGTTATGCTTCTTCTCATCATGCTCCAGTGGCTTCTGCTAGCTGCTCATATTAAGTTTAAAAACCTTAACACTTGTTCAAGTTCAGAGTTGTCACTTGACAAGCAGTTACCTTAATTAGGTGGTATTCAGGGTTACACTGTTTTGCACTTGATAGCAAAGAAAGAAATGTGCTCTGTTTCTTCAGTCAGCATTTTCTAGCCTCCTGTTTTTGTTGGGTTTAAAGGCAAGAGCTTGTTGTTAAAGGTTGTGGTCTCGGACACTTCTAATCAAGAAAAATCTTGCAACCTTGGAGTCATGAACTACACCCTAGTGATTTGCATAATCTGAAGGGCCCTTGCAGAAAACTGACTTAACTACCTGCATAACCCAACTCTGAATATGAGGAACTTTCCCCATGTAACATTTGAACTTAAGTCACGAATTATGAAGTAGAGTCTGTCCATAGTGGCCTGTGACTGAAAGTCATTGGGAGCTGCAAAGCCTCACACCAAATCTAGTTCCTTCATGGGGGATTGGCTATTTGTTTTTATTTGTCCTGCAAGAAACATCTCAAGATGTTTTCTTGTGTGAACAATATATCGTCTGATCCTAATATTCTTTGCTGATTTATGCCTTATCACATGACAGTGTCATGAATTAATGTAATAATTATTGTTTTCCTTTTACTTCCTACAACCGTTTTCCACTATTTGTGGAAAGGAAACATATCCATGTAGCATTTGCTTTAAAGTTGGCACTAGTCATGCTTGGATTATGCTTGCTTTGGATAAAAGCTTCCAGATTTTTATATATTTACGCTTACATTTACTTTTGGACGACGAGTTAGGTAAATTGCCGCTCACAGTTCATATTGGTTCAAGTGCAGTCGGTACATGTTAGGGAAAATAACAGATTTTCAAGACAGCTAAACAAAAGAGGGCTGCTCAATTTTTGCTTTTTTTTTCCCCATGCAGTTCATTTCTGAAGTATTTTCTGAATGTACTGGAAATTCAAGGTTGCAAAGCAGGATACATGAATTGTATGAATTGTTCAAAGCAAGAGAAGAGACAATTGTGTTATGAACGGAAGAACACATAAATCTGCACGCAAATGATAAACTTGAATCGTGAGCGTTTATATGAGCATTGAAATATGAAGTAGCTCTCTTGTGATGAAATAGAACAAAAGGCTTTGAGGTGTGCCAAGATAACAAGAGGGTGCAGTGATGGCCTGGAGAGCATGAGAAAACAGATATAGAGCGCAGTAGGATAATTGCCTCTTTTGCTGTGCGGGGTTTAGAACAGGGATTAAAGGACACTGTTTTGTCCCTGCACTTTTGTATTATACACCAGAGGAGGGTAGTTTAAGTAATAACACAAATGATACTAAACACTAAAGCACACTCTCGTGGCTCTTGTGTATTGCCGAACCCTAGTGTGGATGACAATGGCAGCCAGAGCTACTTTGTCATACATGAGTGAAGGGATCGAAGGCAAGCTAATGGGCATCGACATATTTGTGTAATGTGTATCTTCTAGCCACAGAGTTCTGCAAATAGATGTACTTCTGTTAAAATTCGTTACTCACTACTGCAACTCACTCGACTTGTCACTTACGTCTTACTTATTATAGTGGTTGTTTGACAAGCCAGTTTGATACAGCAAAATCAGAGGAACAATGGCTTGGGTGAAAAATGAGCCAAGGTAGTGTTTAACATTTAAACTCATTTATATCTCTGACTATTAATCATAAATGCATACCTTTGTATGAAATGAGCACTTAGGCATTAAATAGTGATAAACTTCAATGGATTTTTTTTCTTCTTTCCCCCAAAGGCTCACAGGTCATATTTAGGGATAAACAGACCCTGCATTGCGTTCAATCATGAAGCTGTTTAGCACAAGCTAAATGGATAGTTTGCAATTCATAGTCTTATTGGGTTTTAAAGTAAGAAACAACGTTGGAGATGATGTTGCAGTTCATATTATTCATCAGCAGCCTACATGTTCGTGGGAAAGAATATTTGCAGGTAATAAAGGCAAGCTGTGCAGCTAGGTCTCCAAAGACTGTCTCGAGTGGTTGCTAATATTGTACAAAAAACAGAACTGTTTCCTGCAGAGAAGGAAATGGCTGAACACTGTATGTAACATTCTGGCTTTGTCCTCACAGTCTCCAGATCTGGCATCCGAGGACACCAGGGGATGCAGACAAATCAGAACTAGCAGAGGGATAAATTATGTCCCACATGGGACGGATGTTTTAAAACGTTGCCCTTTAATTCAGCTGCCGGAAGAGCTGAGGGACTTGTACTGAATCTTCAACCCTCCCATTAGAATACAAGCAACAAGGGATCTGGAGGAAAAAGGCACAGACCCATAACCCACCCTTGCCTATCTCGCTCATTTGTAGAACCTTTTTTTCCCAGCAGGAGCTTCTATAGCATCACAGGGCTGCAGACGAAATGGCTTTTAATGAGCCATCAGACGTATTAGGGCTTGGGGGAAAGAAAAAAAGAGAGCCATATCCCCCATTTTCCCTTCATTAATTAGACGGAAGCCAGACTCATTAAAAGTGTCCAGGGAGCCTCTGTGCATTGGGAGTGGTGTATGAAGAGGGGCTAAGAAGCAGGGAATTGGTTCCTGGGTGCTTTAAAGGTTGTCCGTGGGATATTTTACCCTCAGTAGGTTTCTGTAGAGAAAGACAGACACAGACATAAAGAGAAAGTCTGTGTTTCTATAGCACACGCCACTTGAGGCCAGGCATTTGTGTATGCAGTCATTTTTTTTAACAGTCAAAATATGCTTTAAGATAGAAATCCTCAAATTCTGAAATCATATTATATGTGAAGCAAAGTAAAGAGATCAAAGCGCTTTCTAAAAAGAGGAAATTCATATAACGTTTTGACCTTAAAACTTAAAAAGTTAATGGTTAAAATGTGCTGTTAGACCTTTTTTGTTTTGTTTGCTGCAATTGTGTAGGCAATAATTTATGAAAAGGGCATGGTGTGATTATAAACAATACTGCCTCCACATTGAGCATGCATTCTGGGAAAAGTGAAGCACTACCATCACTGTGAATTTAAATCGGTATAATGACTCTTTCTCTTCCTCTCTCTTTAGTGTTATCTCCATTAAGAACACATCCAATGTTCCACTGAGGTTTTTTTTCCCTCATGTAATAGTGGAAATGTATAATGATCTTGGTATGCACACTTACTGCAACACTTTCAGGACCACTCTTCTTAAGATATAAGAAAAGACTCAGATTCACCTGTTCATTTCTGTAGCACATAAGCTTGAGCTTAAACCCTGTGTTTGGAATGCAATGTTTAAGGTTCATCTTTGAGCTGTAAACAAGCAATATTCCACCAGGAAGTGTCCTGACCCACCTCACAAAGTCAGCAAAATGGCTTAAAAAAAGCAGTCCATAACCAGTGTCAATAACATTGGAAAGCATCCTGTAAAGGATAACATCCTCTTGTCATCTAGATTTAGTCTACTTACTCCAAATTGCTCCGATTTGCTCTTTAGGTTCACCTCACCTCATTCCAACATTAGTCCTACTTAACAGGAAGAAGCAGAAACAAACCAAACTCAGGATCAAACCAAAGATATTATAGGTATGAACAATATTACTTAGGGTTAGGGGCAGGGTTCATGTTCATACTTTTTAATTCAATAGTTAATAAGAATATTGAACAAAACTCAACTACATCACAGTCAAATCCTTCCCTTATTATCAAGTCATTTTTTAATCCGTTATGAGCAATGTTCTTTACAAAGCACGTTCCTGTTCACTGAGCACAAATGAATAAAGAAGCAAACAGAACTTCAGATCTAATTTATCTTGGGCCATTACTACAGACGTAAAAAGTAATAAGCTCCAAAACTAATGACTTTTTATGACTCAGGTCAGATCCTGTATAAAATATAGTACCTAGATGCTACCGGTTGTCAATATACAGTTAGGTCCAGAAGTATTTGGATAATGACAGACCTTTTGTGATTTTGCCTTTATACACCACCACAATGGATTTGAAATAAAACAATCAAGATGTGATTGAAGTGTAGACT
>CM074970.1:11875976-11888015 GCA_037577455.1 Pangasius macronema
TTCACTCCCCCACCTACAATCCCTGCCGGACCTGAGACTCGAACCCACGACCTTCGGGTTCACCTTCAGGTTACAAGACCGACTCTCAGACCATTAGGCCATGACTGCCCCAATAATTACTAATAAATACTGTTAATTTAACAATCAGAGCTGGTAACAAGACAAGAAAGAGAAAAAAGGGAAGGAACGACTGTTTATAGCTGTTAGAATGTAAGTGACAGGATCTACCTTGTTTCGTGGATGTTCTACAACATTAAATGTCCAAAAATAAAATTAAATGACCAAAAACAAAAATAAAACATGTTCTTTAATAAATACAGAATTGCAATGGCTGGCAAATTGCTGTGGTATAAGAGGAATAAAACACCGGGATGTGCAGTTATTGGAAACCAACCAACTTCAGGGTTGTAATAGTTTTGTGATCGTCACCTTGCTGTGTTTTTTCCTTACATATTCTGTTGTATATGGTATATATCCATGGTTCATGGTTCTCTCATACGACAAGCTTCTCTTAGTCAAACGCAAGCCTTGTAAAAACACCCCATCTCCCATCTCTGATTAGGCCTAAGTGACACTTTTATCAATATCCTTTGCCTTAAGCAAAAAAAAGCAGATCTGAAGCATGCAAGAATAAGGGACAGCAATTGGCATATACTCCGAACACGACCAAACGCACACAAGAACGCTTTCATAGTCTTATTTTCTTGCTTGGAGATTGGGTGTCCACAGCTACTCATCTCAGCTATTGCTCATATGCACTTGTGTCTTCAAATGAGAACATTATTTGTTAATTAGCCGAGACATGGTTGCCAATGTGCCACAGCTGGAACTTTGTTGTTGTTTGTTAGGAGGGCATGATAAGGCAAAGCCCAGTGGTGTTTATTAAGGGCTTTGTCTGAGAATTGCTCCCACATACAGTGGAGGAAACAGACCCTGTTGGATTATTAAGCCACACTGCTGGAGTGCAAATGAAGGAGCCAAGAGTCTTCACTTGGTACGCTTGTTGGGAGCAAGGCGTTCTTTTAAAAATTAATAATCATTTCTCAAGTACCAGTATTCAACCTAATAAGTGCTCCTTAAGGCAATAAGCCACCTCAGTAGAGTGGGCCTGCTCACACCATGCCATTTAACCTAACAGTCATTTAAAATCAGTATGCTAGCTCTCACCCAGGAGCCTGGCTCTGCACTGTGCACTTCCTACTAATGCCAGAATTTACATGACAACTTGTTGTGGAGAAATATCACACAGATGGTGAAACATGAAACTTCTTTTAGGCAAACCTGCTCGAGCACTAGCATGTTCTGTTCAAAGCTAGAATACTCCCTTATCCTTGCAATATACAAGCAAAGTAAATTATTCATTAGCACGCTGCTCAAAGTGTCACCAGGTTAGGGACGGCTATTAAACCCTGTCTTCCTCTATCACCGTGGTCCTAATTATGGCTCTGATGGCAGCACAGATGTGTCTATTATCCCCAGGCCTGAGGAAGAATCCTGATGCTTCTTTGCCAGTGTCTTCCACTTCAGACCAGACTTGAGAATGTCACTTACCCTTCAACCCTGCTGCACATGTTGCACCATGGTCTCGGTTACAGCATGTGGTATTCAGGAATAGCTTCCAAATCAGAAATCAGGAAACATGCTAGCTCATGCATAAGCAAAACTGGCACAAGGACGGAAAGTGCCAGAAATTAAGAGCACATTTCTGCCTCTTCTCTTATCACTTATGTGCTTGTAAATTACATTACATTTTCTCACCTGGGAAATACTTTTATTCAAAGCAAATTATTGTTTAAGGACCCAACAGTGACATCTTGGAGATACCAGGATTCAAACTCACTGCTTGAGTGCCTTGCTGAGTTACCATTGCCCATGATTTTACTGTAAGGAATAAAACATGATGATTAATGTTACCAAAGTTTATTATTTTCCTATAACACCACCGTGTTTTATTACTTTTACACCACAGTTTTGCAAAATATTACAATATTTCATTTATTAATGATTTTTTTAACCTGTTTATAGTTACATTTAATGTTATGAAATGTCTATGAGACAAGTTATTACGTATATTATAACAGTTATAAACACTTGTTCCCTCTCTTTTTTCCCCGCTCTTACTTAAAGCTAAAATAAAATGCAGCTTCTTATGTAACTGAGAAATCAGAAATTGTAAAGTCCCCTACCCTGAAGATCTTCCCATCCCAGAAATCTTACTAACCATTACAAAGCACTGACACTGGAGATTCCTTCCATAATGCTCTACAGAAGATGTCGCCATATTGATAATTATACGTTTTTCTTTGTTAAATAAGAATCTGTTTTCTCAATGCATTTATTATTAGGTTTAGATTATGGTGGAGCTTTCCCCTGTGTATGAGCTGTTACTATAGAATCGATAATGTATTAGAATGAGAGCATTAATATAAACCTGTTACATGTGTTACAGCCAGAACTATTGTCAGAGCTGCTGTTATAGAAAATTAAACCATGTCATCTTAGTTGAGAATTCTTCAGCACTGTGGTATATTATATTACAAATGTCATGGGTTTCTCCCTTCAAGTCGCGGATCCCTCAGCGAAGCTCACTGTATGCTTTTATTTACGTTTTGCCATGTGCCTTTTCGTTTTGGTTTTGGTCCTGGATCTTCTCCTGTCATGTCACTGATCTCTTACACATTGTGCTCACCTGTTGGGTGTTAGACCTTGATTATTTTGTCTACTTATACCCTGTTGTGTCTATTTCTGTCTTAAGTCCTGTCACTTGTATCCTGCATTTCTGAGCCTTGTTTTCCCAGCATCTTAGTTTCATGTATATTCCAATTTTAATTTCTATTTGTGTTATCATTTTTGATAATTGATTGCTCTACATTAACTCTGTCTGGCTATAATTTGAACCTTGCAATGAACTTGCATCCTGCCTCATTCTCCTGCAAGTTACAATAATATATAAAACAATGACTATATTTAATATAATAATGTACAATGTATTGAATTGTATATTCAGTAACGTATAATTAATTACATTGCTCATGATTATATTTGCTCTCATTCCAATGAATTTTTAATCAATTCACTTTCATTTTATTTGTGAAACACATTTAACAATAGATATTGTCATGCTTCTATTTTGGAGCTGTTGTTCAGACTTGATGAGGATGGGTTTCCCTTTTGAGCCTGGTTCCTCTCAAGGTTTCTTCCTCATATCTTCTCAGGGAGTTTTTCNATTTAAGTATTTATAATATACATTTTGTTAATCCATTTATTTCTGTAAAGCTGCTTTGCGACAATGTCCATTGTTAAGAGCGCTATACAAATAAAACTGAACTGAACTGAACTGAACTTGATGTTGAGCTAGATTTTCCAGGGTTGAAACAATAAGGGAAAAAATTGGAGTCAAAAACTATTACTAAAACCAGAAGGAACAATGTTACTTAATAACTTGGATTAGTTCTCTAATTCAATGTTGTGCGCTTTAATAGAGAGCAAGAGAATGGCTGATGTTAGCATTTGTGTCATTGGTTATGTTGGTTAATGTACACAAGCACTGTTGGCTCAAAGCTTAATTCCAGCTGCAGACAGTAATTTGAAAATGCCAGGGCGGACTGCAATCAAAAGGCAATTAAACTGTGTTGCCTCACGCTCATCTTGGCTAAAAGGGACAACAAAGTATCGCATTTGTTATTGCAGAGATGTTTATTGGCAGACTGCGGGAGGATATTTTACATAAGGATAAATCTGAAGATGGAATGTCATGGCGAGAAATCAAATAGGTCTGGCTTGGCACATTCAAAGAGTATTAGAATTTTAATTGTAAGTAAAATGTAAAAGAATGGCTAATTTGCATCTTCAAAGTCAGCAGGTTTGCTTGGTAACTTAATTCTGCAGACACCTTATCACTATGCTGTACAATTTGCAAACAAATTAGTCAGATATTGGTGCACAATTAAGTTAGGGCCAATGAAATGACCCAAGGCAACACGTTTACTCCAGCCATTTAAATTAACTCAATTTCTGTGGTTGTGCATGGTTCCTCATACATCCTCATATTAGTAATTTCATCTCTGGGTCATCTAAGTCCATCCACATTCACAGCTACACAACTCCACCAAAAACCCCCCACCCCCCACCCCTTTTGCCTTCTAATGAAGAGCACAATGTTGAATCAATTTTATGAAGTGCACTAGTAATGGCTTGCAACTAATTGGCCTTCGGGCTGTGTTTTTCCACTGGTGTACAGCTGTGGACTTGGAGAAGGGCTTAGCTGTAATAATGCCAGCTCTCTAACATATCACACCCTCCAATCTATTCATTAGTGTGTCATCACAAGGACAATGAGAAAAGCAAATGAAATTATAAAGTATCTATGGTATTAGCCTTGGTCAGCGCTAGCCAGTTTTACAGTTTTCAAAAGGCAACTCAGTGCAAACACTCACACCACAAAGATGAGCTAATTACAGCGCTCCAGTTCTGGGAAAGTCTGATTTTATATATTATTAAAGCATTCCATCTACTTCACTCACCATAACAACCCTTTCTCCATCATCACCAAACCTGAAACAGGAAGTAATATGACACAAGAACAAGTCGAACCAACCAATACAGCACAGAGAACAGATAGGTTCTACACCATGGTTTGGTGGAAGAGAGCCCCAGATCACCGTTTTCAATAGGACAAAGCTTTCTTTGGACTGATCCTGACTTGAACTGGTTTCACAATTCACATATGTACCAAACTCTTGTGGCAAACATTATAGGCAAGACAGTTGAGCAACAGTTATGTATTTGGCAAAAGTGGACTGTAACTTTGATGATAGTTTCCAAGACTTGTGGCAATTATGAGTTTAGAAGACCCCTTCACTTTGAATAAGGGGTGAAAACAGTCTGAGTGATAAAGCACTGTGTAAATGGAGCTACTTTCCAGCTAAGGTACATCACCTTTTTTGGGACTCAGGAGGCTCAATAGTTACTTCAGACTTCAAATAAAGTGATTTATTGTTTTACTTTGATGCTAGACTTCCCTTGCAGTCTTAGAAAAACATGATATTAGCCTGGGGGTGTCCTATAATTAATTTAAGCTGTCTTAAATTAGTTATAGACTGTACTCTGTACAATTTTCAGGCTGAAAAAGACACAGCTTTAAAGAATTCTTTGGTTGTGAGTAAGATCAGCAGTCTGAGCAGCTGATTTACTGCCATTGTATCCAAAGACAGCTGATGACAATGTTATGACTGTCAGAAAATGGGGAAGTGTAAACAAAACATTCTAATGGATGGAAAAAATATCATTGTTACCTTAAGCTCACACTGAAGAATGTTTCTTTTTACAGTGTGTGACCAATATCCATTATCATACAGGGAGGGATTGCAGAACTAGCCATGCATTTGCTCACACTAATGCCTCTGGCAATCAGGAATAATGCATAATCCAGAACAATTAGAGTATTTTTTCAGAAGAGAAAATAATGCATGGTGCCAAATAAAGCAGTTTGACTCCCTATGTATTATCCTTCTCAATCACTTTAGAGGAATTTGAGGAACGTTCCCCTAGAAACACTAGAAGGAAAAAACCTAGATGTAGAAATGTCAGCACTGTGCGAATTCTGGTTATGACACTTCCTCAAACTCAGCTACATCACTCAAGGTCACAACTGGCCTCAACTAGAGATGTGTCTGGGACTTTTTATAATTCTGATAGCACTGTTCTTATTTTTGTTTGTAACTGCTTGCAGGATATTCTAATGAATTTAGTTGGTTCTATTTCCCATGTATGCATGGACTACAGAATAAAACAGTTCAAAATTATGTGCAAGATTTGGGCCAAATTTTGATCTTGATGAGTTCGCTTCTATGCAGGTGGATGTTGAAGAGCCTGAGTGCAAGGGAAAACAAGTGGGGGAAGTAGGAACGCAGATGCCTCAGTAGCTCCTGCCAACCAGCAGGTGGGTAACGAGTCCATGGGGAAAGTGGGAGGGGTGCTGGGGGTTTGCAGATGCAGCATTTGTGATAAAAATGCAAGTGCATAGCACTGTAGGCTGGCTAAACACCACTGATTCTGAAAGAAGAAATATCGCTAACATGTACTGTACTGCTTGAAACCTTAAGAATGTTTGTCTCAGCACATGGATGCAGAGGATGTTTTATCCAACCTAAGCAAAATGGCAAAGGCCTGGTATTGACCGTCCCGCCTGGGCAGAAACAACGATTACCGCCCATCAAAGGGTCTATATACCTGACATTCATTTAGATGTAATTAAATGGCACTGACAGTGTGTCCCAATTTCCATGAGGCTGATAGCCAAGGCTTGACCTTCCACTCAGCTCTGCAATTGACAGACAATCATTCCCACCATGCAGCACTCGTAGACATATACAGAGAAGAACTTGTATTACCACTGAGTAGTTCCATGTCTGGTACAAAAGAAAGAAAAGAAACTGCAGTAAGAAGTAGCCATTATGAGATAAATGAATGCTTTTTGCTACAAAAAGGAGAGTGAGAGAAAGCCTGCTTTAGTGGCTACCACTAAGCAATTTGGGAGTGCTGATACCAAATTGATAGCAGAGTCTGGGGTAGCTTATGATTAAGATCCTTGCTTTTCTCTCTTTTAGCTGCTTTTCCCCCACTTCTTTCTTTCCCACTGCCTTTGTTGGCCTTGTGATTAGAGACGTCTGGTCACCACATTGACTGTGACATGAGTGACTGCAACGTACAGATGGGCTGCAGGTGACGTATCGATCCAAACCTGAGAACTCATCAAGCCATCTCAAGAAAATGTTCCTTATACTCAGCAGCATGGACATCACTCCCTTCCCCCCAACATCGCACACACATACACACACACACACACAGGTTCTACTCCAATTCCTCCAGCTGATGAATATATTCCAGTTCATCATATGGAGATATGAAGGCCACAAAGCTAATCGAACCTTGGCCAGAGATGTGGTTACTGGTTATTTATTCTTACCAAGAATTCTGGCCATTTAAGATAAGTTATAGGTTGAGCCTAACACAACTTTGTTTCCAGTATGTTTTAGCATAAACTGTTTAGTTGTGATAGCTGAATTTCACATTTTCATTGCACGAAAATACAGAAATCCATGGTGGAACATCCCTGACACAAGTTAATTCCCGTTATCACTTTGTTCCCTTACCGACCTCTCGTTTTTCTCTGTCTTGAAAATTAATAAGACAGAAAAATGCATCTTATCGTGGTACACAGAACTGCAAATTACAAAACTTCTGTCCTGAAGACTTTCCCACATAATAAATCCTAAAGTTACAGTTTTTCCTCTGAAGTGCTGACACTGGAAGCTCCTTCCAAAAATGCTAAATAAATCTCTCCTCAGACAAAAGTTCACCATTTCAACAATTATACATGTTTATCAAACTGTTTATATGGAATGTCCGTCATACACGTTTCTCTGCAAGCTGTTATTATAGAAATGATAAAGTGTAACAAGCACATTAATAAAATATATTTGAATATTTGAATTACAGCTGGAACTACTGTCAGAGCTGGTTACAGAAAAATAATCAACACCTTCTGACCAATCAGAATTAAGATCCAGCCCTGTGGTGTAAATGGTCTTAACAATGACATCAAAAATAGTATTATCTTAAGTCAGTTACCAAAAAAATATATTTTTTCCTAAACCACATACTTTAACATTTGTGCCAACCAAATGTTTCTACTGTCTGCTTCTGTCATCTATCGTCATTGTCTTTGAAATTATAGGCAGATACTGTAAGAGATGGTGTGAATTGTTCGTGCTGCTCCATGACTACTGGGGACTTGATGGAGTAGTAGTGCGCTTGATGGAGTAAGTGTTGTTACTATATCATATCAACACATAAGTGACTTTCTTGCACTGCAGAAAGGTCTAAAACCATTCACTATTACAGTATGTCCAATGGGACCGCCTTTTATATTAATCATGGCAATAAAATTGCATTTTAAGAACTCTTCAATGACTTTGACAAGACTGAATAATCAAGATGAAAATCCAAAGAATAATCAATTTCACAGTTTAATTGTTGATGTGTCCCAAATGGATATTCAGCTCAATGTTGGCAAAGAAAAACAATGTATGTTTCCTGGTTAAACCGATGAGTTTGTAGAAAATATATGATGCTGTAATGGGGTCCAGTTGGGCCAGTTCGTGTGCTTTATCTAGGTAACTGTATAGTGGTGTCCTGATAGAGAGGAAGGGATTAAAAGAATTTTTTACTAAAACAAAAACCTCTGAGAGTCATGCACATTTGTAGCCCATACAGTACATACAACCACACACACACACACACACACACACACACACACAAATTAAACCTATGATCGCTTCTCCATTGTCTTCTGGCAAATATGGACAGATCATGCAGACATAATTCTGTAGGAAAGGTCTACATTTCATTTGTAATCATACAGTCACACATTATGTCTGTCTTTGTATCTCCTTATTCTTTCTTTCATTATCACACACACACACACACACACACACACACACACACACACACACACACACACACACACACACACTCTCTCTATTAAAATTGAATATAAAAATGTCCCCAGACCTCTAATGAGAAATCTTAGGGCAAGAGTAGCAAGAAAAGTCTCCCCATGATGGTAGCAGGAAGTAATCTTGAGTGGAACTAGGACTCAATTTGGGACTTCTGCATCGGATAGCAGAGCGTTATTGTATACCTTCCCTGCTCAAGTTGTACCTGGCTTTCGCTGCAACACTGAACAAATCCAGACTGATGTTGGAAATGTAAGAGATATAACAATAGATTTCAGATAGTTTGTCCTTGATTGTCCTTTACTCATTAAATCTCCATCACAGTCAGATCTGCCCAGTACCCGGCATCAGGAAATCCTTGTCTTGGCTGTGAAAACTTGCAGAATTTCTTGTGAAAAACAACATTTAAATGAAAATGTATGAAATGTATGTTTAAAAAAAATACATTCACTATGACAAAAGAGAGGAGATAAGCTTATTGGCAGATCTGGATTACAGGTTACATCCAATGTGTTTTATTATTCTTATACCACAGCAAATTTTCAACAACTACATGTTTTTTTATTTATTAAAGGCAGACACATTGTACTTTTAGCCATTTATAGTTGCATTTAATGTTAGTTATCGCTTACATTAGAGCAGCCACAAACAAATTCCTCACCAAATGTTTTACGTGATGTATTAGGACAAATAGATTAATATAACCCTGTGATTTGCCTTGTAGCCGGAACTATTGTCAGATTTGTTGGTATAGAAAATTTATCAAAATCTTCTGAGAAATCAGATTCTATAATTCAGCAGTTCTGTCTTATAACAAACCACAATGGCTGGAGATCGGATGGTCAAATAAAAATGTCAAAAATAGGTAAAATAAAATCCACTGTATGTCCTAATACTTATAAACTATTTATTTAAAAATAAAATTGCTAGACTTCCTTGTTGTAATCCCCACTTCCCAACTAACACTTTGACAAACTGACTATAAAATGGAACTGCATTCTAACAACCATGTTTATGACTTCTACCATAAATATCGACGACTTTCATTCAGCTCATTGATCATCAAGCTCTACACAACATCAATATTACGTGTGGGATTTTTTTCTTTTACATGACAGGGGGTGTTCACTCCACACTGCAGAATGTCATAAATATTGCTCAGTATTAGTGTAATGTTGCTGATTTAACTGAAAATAAATTTTCAGGTTGTTAAAATGTTACCTTCAAATTCAGCCACACTGATTGGATATGCTTTCGATCACACATATATAACCAAAGATAACTGATGAGTAATAAAAGAAGGAAATTGCAAACACTCATTTTATGAAAAGACTTTGATGGTTAATGTGTTTATGGTTATGGTCAACTTTACTTTATCCTTATGGACTTTTGCTATTACATTTGACTGAAGTTCCTGTATTATGGAAGGAATAAAGAAAGGTTTAATTTATGAAGCAAACTGAACACATTTATACTCATAGTTTATAGTTTATACCCATTTCCGCCCGGATTGAATACAAGGTCTCCCTCCTCACACATCAGTGCATCTATGGCAACGCCCCCACTTACCTTAAAGACCTCCTCACCCCACAGATCTCAGCACGTCCTCCGCTCCACAAACACTCATCGTCTCGTCCCCACTAGGACTAAGACCCGCACCATTGGGGATCGAGCCTTTTGCGCCGCAGCTCCTCGCCTGTGGAATGCCCTCCCTGAACATCTGAGGGCTCCACAAATGACTGATGGGTTTAAAAGGAGTTTAAAAATGTACCTTTTTAAAAAGTGTTTTAATATTTAGTGTTTAAATTTCTGTGCTAATCTCAGTTGGCAGCTGGTTTTAATTGNTGTTATTATGACTCTTTATGTAGCACTTTGAGATTTTCTTTAAAATGTAAAGTGCTTTATAAATAAAATGTATTATAGACACAGCAATATGGATGATGATGATGATAAAGATGATGATGACGATGATGATGAAGATCCATTAATTGACATTCATCCAGTTGAAAGACACTTTATGTAAAGTTGCTCAAAAATGGTACAGAACACAATATAAACATGCAGTCATGGGATCTGAGCTCACAACTTTCTAGTTACCAATGCAGAACTTCAGTTCTGACAAGACAGTGTCATTCAAACTGAATAATCACAGCTTATTTTATTACTTACATATTTATCTACTTATTGATCTGGTTGCTTCTGTGAAATTACAGTATGATAAACAAAAAAAATGTCTGAGAAATGCTTCTATTTTGCATTCCTTTCTAATTTAATACAACAATTTTCATTTGACTACATTTGACTACAACTTGAGTGAAAATGAGAATATCTGAAATATTTGCACGAATTGCAGAGTTTCTTTGTAATTGCTATCTCCGCTTGTTGCTTTAATGACAGTGTGCACTGGAGCTCTCATGGACTCCACAAGTTGGTGCGAAACCTTATGATCCATTTTAGATCAAATCCATTGGAGTGCCATCTGAACACATGCTTTGATGAAAGAGATGGCATGAGGAAAATCTGATCAGTTAACATGTTCAATATGACAACATAGGGACCTAGAAATAGTGCAGAATCTTGAATAGTATGTAATCAAGATATTGAACATGTACTTGTTTTAAATATTTTTATTATGTTTATTTCCCATTTTAAATGAAAAAAATGTGGTCTCATATTTTTAACCCCACTGTATATCTGGATAAAATCAAAACAGAAATCTGAAAGGTTGTTATTAGTTTGCTTTTAGACAGTTAAATAGGACTCTAAATACCTTACTGATGTCTTCATATATCTTATTTAATGTTGCGCTTTGCCTGCACTTAGCAGGAAAATCTTTTTCATGAAGGCCTGTAAATGACCAAACTGTAGCTGCTATCGAAGTGGGCTTTCACGAGCTTCTCTATCACACACTGCTTCAGATAGATCTGTAATGTGTGGCACACATTCCCCTTAAATGCCTGTTTAGGAACAGAGAAAATTGGTCTGTTCTGCTTAATTAAAGCTGAGATTGCTTCTCTCAAGTTCAGTACAATCTGTTGTGTACTGGAAAATATTAGGAGAAAATGTTGTTTAGTGTTAATTATACAAATATAATATTTTTAATTTCAACTGTGAAGGGAATCAAAGTAACAGAATGCGTCCGAATGTATGTTTAAAAGCATGTTTTAAAAAAAGATTATTTATATCAGTAGTGTCTGTCTAGTGCTGACAATGTATTAAAAATTACACCCACCACACCAGAAGAGATGAGATTTTATCATCAGATTTCAACGAGAGGTTATCGGTAGCTCCAAACACAGTCACAGCTTGTTACATACATGGCTTGATGGCTACCTATGGTGTACATGTGCCCATGTGATTATAACTTCATAACTTAACTCCATCCATCTGTCTCCCCTAATTTTTCAACAACATTGACTGACTCTAACCCTAAACCAACACAAAAATACACTGAAGCATTTATAGAATGTGTATATTAAATATTAATAAATTATAAATCTTCTTCTTCTTCTTCTTCTTT
>CM074970.1:11902195-11930475 GCA_037577455.1 Pangasius macronema
TATGAATCGGATCAGAACAGTAATTTGGACTCGATCAAGTATGTCTAGCAGTGTGAAGTACAGAGCTGATGATTTTGTGTCTAATAATGAAGGATGAGAGAGAGAGAGAGAGAGAGAGAGAGAGAGAGAGAGAGCACTCTATGACAGACTTTTTCTCCTAACGCGCGAGCAGGGAATGATTTTATACACACGTAAATGATGGATACATTTTCCTTCTTTCTCCCTCATACACACTCCTCATCTCACACAGGTCACCCTTGGCCACTGCTGTATCCCGAATCCATTTCCGAGGCCCTGAGGGTTGGTGCGCGCGCCTCGTTGCATGCTTTTTGATTTTTATTTTCTATTTTTTTTTTTCCCCCGCGCGCTCCACGACGTCACAACACGACGTCGGCACCGTCGCGCGCGAGACCCAAACATTCCCATTACACATGAAGGAAGTGCGTGCCGCGCGCTAATGATAGCCCACTGCCTAGTAATTAAAATAACTTCCGGAAATCAGCAGTGCGCAGATCAGGGACGTGATGCATGTAATGGGAGAGTCAAAAGATGAGAAAAACGAATGCATGACCCTTCAGGAGTCATGCATGCACATCAGACTGTGAAGGAAAAAAAAAATAATGAAAACATTAGCACGCGCAACACGAGCATTTCAGTGCAAACGGAGTCGCGCGCTCTGGGTGAAGTTTAAAAGGATTTCGCAGCTGGTTAACGGTGATGGAGTGAATGCGGCAATCTATTGGCTGTGGGCTTTGTAAATTCCACTCGGCGCAGTCCAATGGCAACTGAGAGAGCGCGCGAGAGTGAGTGAGTGAGTGAGAGAGAGAGAGAGAGAGGGAGAGAGAGAGAGGTGTCCAGCTTTGGTGTCTCTCCCTTTAATCTCTCCGTCTTTCTTTGTAGAAAGCAACCTGAATCTCTGCATTTAAATGCTCGAGCGCATTGCATTAATAAACCCGGATCAGCCTCAGTTCTCCTTTTCATCGGACTCTTTGGATTGGTTGTTTTTTGAAGCGGGGACCGAAGGATTTTTGGGGACTTTGCTTTCTGTTCTCCTTCTCGTTTGTTGCATGTTCATGTTTGGCCATATCCCATGAAGTCGGTGCGCAGCTTGGAGAGAGTCCTGTGATGCAGATAATGCACAGGTGAGAGACAGCACAACGACTGTGTGTATGTGAGTCTGTGTGAGTCTGTGTGTGTGTCTGTGTGTGTGTGTAGTGAGTGTGTGTTTATGTATATTTTGTTCTGTTTTGTTTTGTGCTCGTGCAAATTCCCATTCTGTCCTATGCACATCTAAAGGAGATGAACGCGCGCGCGTTCATTTGTTTGTTTGTTTGTTTATTTATTTACTTATTTATTGGTGAACATTTGCAAACCTGTTTTGTAAAACTGAGGATTGTCACAGCCGTGCATGCTGTAAAGACACTCTATAATGTGGATTTGACTTTTATATCTATCTCGCAGTTCTGTAAACCAGCTCGTGTGTATTGGAAGTGTTTCACCCGCGCGCGCGACTGATAGTGTACGGGGATTTTGGTTTGAGCAAAACGGCTTTTTTTTTTTGGACAGGAGGTTAAAAAAGTGCTGGAGAAGAAAACAAATCCACAGGTTTAATTTACCACCATGACTTACCTGTGGCACTTGTGAAAATTTTGGATTGTGACGTTATAATTTTCTGCCCAACTCGAGCTGGTGGGTTATTGCCTGGGGTTACAGGCAGTGCGGTAGAAGGATGATCAGGATGGGGTAATGAAGCTACGAAGCAATGGCATCTTTAATGGAAACTCAAAGGAAAACTCCACGCACGCATGCTTGTTTGGAAAAATCCAGAAAACACGCACACTTCCGGCTCGAGACAGGAGTGTGACGTGCGTTTTTAAAAACGCAACGAAACGCAGCGCTCATCTCTCCTCTCTTCTGAAGATGCAGTGTGTCCGGTCTGGTCTAACCCTCACCACTTTCTCCCCACACACACACACACACACACACACACACACACACACACACACACACACACACACACACACAGTTCCGCACTAAGCCGCAAGGTGGTACTGTGGACATCTGCATAAGCAGCAAGGTGCGAACCGGGCATCCGTATAGAACCGCGCATGCGCGTTAACCTTGCATGCCTTCCAGCGCGTCTTCCATGTTGTCTGACTCATGATTATGCATGAAGCGTCATTTAATTGACATTATAGGCTAGTGGTGTTGGTGTGCCATATCACTGGATGAGTGAAATGTAATGACATGACCTCCAACCTGACATTTTAGTAATGTTATTCTGGTGAGTTGATTAGATATCATGAGTGACTCCCTGACTTGTCATTTTGCCCGTAGGTAAAGTCTTATCTGCACGCAGACGAGAATCTGCTCACACATACGGATCCTGAAAACGGCTCATTACATGCCTGAAGAAATCTATCTTTACAAGCAGGCGATTGAGACCTATTGATTTCCAATCAGTTTGGCCTACAGCGGTGCAATTTCTTTAAACATGCGCACAGGGACCTGTCTTCTAGTGTGTGACTCTTAAACGTATTCCGATCCTTTATCACCACAGCCTTCCTTCTGTAAGGGTCGATATTTATTTCTGATCCATATCGCAGCAGTTGAAAGGTGCTGGAGCTCCATCTCTCTCTCTCTCTCTCTCTCTCTCTCTCTCTCTCTCTCTCCCTCTCTCGGTGTGGATCGCCAGCAACACAACACAACCGTCACCTTTGGATAAGTCCTCCTCTCTATTCACTCACATCTCTCTGGGGTCCCTGTCCTCATTCTCTCAGTTGCTAGAAAGATGTCGAGGGAACTCTGCTCAGGAAGAAAAATATCGAGCTGGCCATGTTGAATAGGTGATAGCGGGTACGTTTAGGGCAGTGGAACTGTCACTTCTCTTCTTTAAAGTTCACTCAAAGGTCAACGGCAGCTTTGGTTCCTTCTTTCTCTTTCTCCTTACTGGTCCAGCTGGAAAATAGCTTCAGTCCTAGCATGTGGCTGTCTCACTCGACACTTGATCGGATCCCTGCCCTTCAGCCGTCTGCCAGATCTTTTAGAATAATTAAAATGCAAATGAAAAGCCCTGTACCTTTATTGAAATTTGTATGAGTTATCACGGACTGTCACACATTCATACACACACGCACAGTGAATGCTATCTTCTAGCTATTTTCACTCTCTCCCAGGCTTTTGGATGTGAGGTTTAAATGAGGGTAAAGGGTGTCACATCTGAGGCTTCTCTCTCATATCACAGGCTCGTTGCATTCAAGGATAAATGAGGCACTGAAGCAGGCCTTCGAGGCTGGCAGTGATAGAATCCAGACATCCAGAACCCAGAACACACACACATACACTCATAGCTTTTAGTAGATATCTAAATGTTTGACCCTCAAAAAGTGGCACACTCCTTGGAACCTAACATCCCAAGGCTTAAACGATTGACAAATAATTTCCAAACAGCAGCTGTCCCAGCTGTGAATTTAGATAAGAAGTGCAGGTTAATGCAAGTATTCTGTTATATGGTTTTAATGGCATTTATTGTTGTATTGCTAAAATCTCTACAATCTCTTGCTGGCATTTATAATTGCTAAGGCTTTTGTCATTTTCAAGTTAAGCATCAGCTAAGGAGCATCTGTTATCATCATTCTGTTAATTGTTTTAATGAACCAATATGCAGTTTTCCATCCAGTTCTTTTATGCAAAAAAAAAATATGTGAATAAAAAAAGGCCAAAATAAAATATACAATGTAAATATTTAAAAAAAATTGTGCTTGGCTGAGGTGGAATCGATGGCCTAGCTATAAAATAAAAGATATGAAGGAAACAGGTTTTTCAAAAACATTATGACATAAAGAGCCTAAATAGTGTTTCAGCACTATAACTTCATATATCTAAACATAAATGTAATCAAACACTGTTTTGACATTGACATTTCATTTGAAATTTTCTTTTGCTGACCTTTCTTAACTTTGTCTGAAATATTCAGTGTTTGAAAGGAAACCCAGCTTTTGTGATGTCTATTATAACAATTGGTTGATGCATAATATGCAAAAAAAAAAAAAAAAAAAACCACTTAGCTGTCTTAGTTTCTTTGGCTTACCTTTTCTTCTTGACCCAGCTTCTCTACAGAGCAGTAGTTAAGATCTATGATCTACTTTCATGAATTTTTAATTCGCTGTGCCAGACAGGTGCAAATAAACCAGTCTTTACCTGGAATACTCCTTCCAATGCTAGTTCAAAGCTTATTGATTCTTCTGTAGATGCTGGATGCCCCTAGACTTGGTGAAAAATGTGATGGAAATATTTTTTTATTTTTCTTTTCATTTTCTTCCTGCATTGGAAATGAAATTACGGGCTGAACAATGTGGCCCATCTGCCTGGATAGAAGCCAAGCTTGAGAAAAGTCCTGAAATTTCAGCCCATGATAATATTCATAGTATTCACGAGGACAGAAAGACCAAAAGGATACCAGAAAAAATTGCAATACTAAAATATTTTGCAGAAATCACTTTCTTCCTCCAGTTTCTTTGAAGAGTTAATGGAACAAGTTTACACTAAATAACAATATTGAAGACAAAAGTATACAAAACAGTGATATCTGGTAAAAAAAACTATTGTTGGTCAAGCTCCATTGGAAGCACTGTTATAAATATCCATTCTTTGGAGAATGCAGCAAACATTATCAAAGCAGACACTAATGCTCGACATCTGAGGTAGCAATGTTTATGCTTCCTCTAGTGACCATTGGTGTGATGTAGTATAGTAAAACATTTTGAGATGGTATTTTCCACGTCGAGTTTAATTTAATGTGAAGATCTCAGTTAGTGTATTATAGCTGCCTTGCTTTGCTTGAGCACTCAACTTCTCACGAGAACTATTATCTTCCATCTGTTCAGATTGCTCTGCAAGATGTAGCACTGCAGTTAACTTCATTCCATATTTTTGCTTTCTTGGAAAATCAGCATATGCTTTAGACATGGTGCAGCAGATAATTGTAAACGTTATAATCTCTGGTCACATTTGTGCTTTCCAATGTTATAACTAAGGCTAGTATGCAGGCATTGGAATCTAGTCTTGGATCAGACATCCAGGGCACCTCAGACTCAGAGCAGTCTTTCTTGTTAGGAAAATGGCTTCCATTTTTATTGTAGGACTAAATCATTAAGACTGCCAAACAAAAGCCCACACACCCCTCCCACTATAAATCCAATCCAATAATGTGAACCAAATGTGCATGATCAATTCATGTGTCTTGAAACCACAGACCTACTAACCTTGCTGGGTGGGTTTAGGTGCACACTTCCTTTTTTCCAGTTCTAGGAAAAAGCTTGTTCATACACTAATTAATAAGAATTTTTGCAAATAGTATCTACATGTCTATCTATATGGTCTAAAAATTTGTAGAAACCTGATCATCACACACTTCTTATGCAAACCAAGCCTTTATGGACCTTGCTTTGTGCACACGGGAACTGTCATTGTCCAAACAAGTTGAACAAGTTTGACATTGGTGTCTGATCTCTTGTGGCTTAATGGGCAAATCCCAACAGCCACACTCCAAAATCTTGTGGAAAGCCTTCCCGGAAGAGTGGAGGATATTATAACAGTAAAGGGGGATTAAATCTGGGATGTGCAAATGTTCAGCAAGTGGTCAGGTGTCCACAAACTTTTGGCCAAAACATTTTAGATTTCCAAACATTACTTTTCCAGCACAAAGTTAAATGTATGTCAGTAAAGAAAGCAGCATATTATGTCCGAGACCACTTTTCAGACAAAAAAAACCATAATGAAGGCTGATGGGTTTTACACACAGAACTAAGAAGCAAGTGCGACAGTCAAAGTCTCCAGAAGAACTGTGGCTAGTTCTGCAAGATGCTCAGTAAAATTTACCAGCTAATTTCCATGTAAATCTACACAAATTGTACCCGAGACTATTACTTTTTTTTAAGCCAAGCTTCACACCAAATATTGACTTTGCATAATTTATTACTATGTACTGCTTTTTATATATTTTTTTAAATGTCGAAACATTTAATTTCAATATTTTTGAAGGCATCTTATATACTTCTTTTCCTTTAACACAGCCACATTTATATCTAGTTATAAATCTGTAATTAGTGATCTTGGTGAACTTCTAATTAAAGTGATGACTAATGGATATCAATGGGAGGATGTTCAAATTGCTGCAGAAGTGAAAGAAGAAAAAAAGGACATCTTAAAAAAAAAAAAACAGGACAGATATGTAACCTTTTTGACTGCCCCAGTTGTAGCAACTGTGAAACAGATCAATTGTGTTTTATGGTTACGCTGCAGCTATTCCACATCTAACGTGGATATTTGATCCTCAGTTTTCTAGACGGCTTACAAACTGTGGGTATCTGCAATGAGAATCAGATTTCAAAATGGTAAATCCCAGTTTCAGCTATGATCTTGAGAGCTGACTTGGAACTGTTGTGCTGAGTGTGCATATACTTTGCAAGCTTACTGTCTGGTTTGACTTGAAGTGCAACTTAAGTGTTTTCAACTATGCCATGTTTGTCGGTGTCAGGAAGCATGAATTTTAACAGATTGTACTGTTTGTCTTGCAGGCAAACCATTGAAGATGGAGTGAAGAGTGGAAAGTAGTTACACTGGAAGACAGCAAAGAAGACGGAGCTACCTTTTTTTTGTTTCTATCAAAGAGTAGCTGTTTGACAGATTTAAAGCCACCACATCAAGCAAGACCCGTTTCCTTGGGATGGGGGGTTCTAGTGTTGGTGGTGTGATTGGAGGGTGTCTTGCCTGTAAGCTGCCCATCATAGCCTGAGACAGGGGTTTCACCTCATCTGTTCAGGTGGGATTATAGGACCGTAGATACCTTCTTCTCCCCACCCTCAGCTGGACCATGTCACGGCAAGGAGGAACCACATGGATACCTACAACCATGGTCCAGCCATTTGCCAATCTACATCGAATCTGTTGGATTGTAGTAGTGGTAGGTTCTTGCTTAGCAGTGGCCCAGGGGCAACAGTATCCAGTTGTCACTACAAACTACGGCAAATTGAGAGGCTTAAAAACATCACTGCCCAATGAGATTTTGGGACCTGTGGAACAATACTTGGGGATTCCCTATGCTCTGCCACCCACAGGCGAGAGGAGGTTTCAGCCTCCAGAGCCGCCCATGTCTTGGCCGGGTATCCGAAATGCCACTCAGTTTGCCCCAGTGTGTCCCCAGTTTCTGGAAGACCGCTTTTTACTCAATGATATGTTACCTGTATGGTTCACTGCTAACTTGGATACAGTGGTAACCTACGTGCAGGACCAAAGCGAAGACTGTCTATACCTGAACATCTACGTGCCCACTGAGGATGGTATGTCACTTTTGGTATTTCAACTGTTTTAAGAGAATTGTTCGTTAGATTCATCCATGTAGTTATTTGAATTCTGAAAATAACAACTTGGTACACTCCTTTCAAACCACCACGGCAATGAATCCTGCAGAATGGTCAGAATGTACTGAATGTTGATATAGATACCAGAATACTGAAGGAACAAAATTATAATCAAACCTCAGAAACCCCACAAAGCATTTGGCTCAATGGCAAGGGAGCTGGTTGTGCAGACTGCTGAGGCTCTCAAAAGAGATCTTAACAGTATTGATTTTCTTCACTTGAGAAGCTCAGTCAGAGAGAGAACTCATAAACACCAAATATCGCACAACATATCTTTTCAAAAGTGGATACTTCCTTGGTGATTATCTGGGTTTGGCCTACGCCACAAAATGATGTCTCATTGGTTCAAATGTAAAAGAAAACCGCTTTCTAGACATTTTCTTCTACACAGTATGATGTTTTCAAATTCATTATATTTAGTGCTAAACCTTGACTTTTAACTGGAATCCCACAGTGCAGATGTCCGCTGAACTTGATTAAATAAATGATAATGGACAAGGGACAAGGAATACAAATGAATAACACACATTAATACAATGACTTAACTTTTGACAGATTATGCAGCCATTTCCACCTTGATGGTGTATTGTTATAGTCACATCAGGTAGGTGGGAAACTTGATGAGGCATTTTGTGTCAGGGACTCAATTCTCGAACCATGTGGAAGGTCTGCATGACTCAGCAGGCATGGAATAATCTCTGCATATCTTACTGCTAGGGGGTCTACTGCTTACTAACAAAGATGGTGCAGATAGCTGAGTGGTTAGGACTGCTGACTAGCAACTGGAGGTCTGCCACTTTAATTCTGGCTGGGCAAAGTAAGTATGCACCATATACCAGTGCACTGAGGCTGCAGGAAATAAAGTCATTGCATTCACAGTGATATTATTATGCCCTTTGCAGGCACTGAGACTTTCAGTAAGGCTCTTAAAATTGCAGTAGAGTTACAGTTGCTTCTTTCCAGCAAGGTTCAGCTATAAATTTAAAATAATGGGGAAAGTTTGAATAAATGTAATTCTAAGAGGTACTCAGAAACTGGAGAGTCTGTGTACATCTTGATTCATTGAAAGGTTCTATACAGTGTTAAAATAAATTCATCAAAGCCTGTAGCTTATTATAAATCGACACTTGTATTAGAGATGCAGCTGAATACAAATATATTATTCAGAATGAACATAATGTGTTCTAAAGAGATACAAATACAGATATGAATAGGAGGAGCACTATTTGGTTTTATGTTCAAGAATGCTTGCTAGAAAGGTTCACAGGGCATCTGGTTAAAACTAGAGGTGTGTATCAGGACTAGGATCTCACAGGAGGCAACAAAAATGTCCCACAAGCTGGAAGTTTTTATGTTCATGCAGTCATCAGCAAGTAGATATGAAGCTTGTGGGACCAAAAACACATTCCTTAACATTTACAGCATTCACTTATTCATTCGTAGTAACTGCCTAGTCAGGGTTGTGGTATTTTAAATTAGGCTACTAGTTTGTTCATATTTTGGGAAACAGAATGAATTAAATTTATTAGAAAATATCGCAGCCAGGTACAGACAAAAATAATGACTACGTGAGCAGGATTTATTAAAAACATTTATTGCTCCAACTCGGTGTCAGACCGCCAATCATAGCTCTCAAAACTGCCCTTTGAAATCCTAAGTATTGTCAAAATGGCCTGTTGTTGCTTTCAGAAAGAAGCTGGAGTACAGGGCTAGCATGGTAAACTGGGTTAAACTCCAGTTCTCTGAGCTGGCTATCTCTGAGCACAAATCCCAAACCCTGATTTATGACTTTGTGTGTGCAGTGGGATAAATTGCACACAGAGAAAGTCCCCATACTGTGTGTGATTTACAAAGAACAATGGCATGAATTACATTGTATGCAAATGACAATATGTAAATGAGGTTTTTGTGTGCGATAAGTGTTGCCGGTAGTGATATGGTCCAAAATATTACTGTTTAAACATATGGGCAGTATTTTAATATGAAACCAATTTTGTTAACCAACTATGTTAATATTACGTCATAATTTGAGAGACTTTCTGATTATTTTACACAATTTAGATTCAGCTCAACATTAAAACAGTTCTCCCAGCTCCCTACATTAATGCATGTGCTTCAGATGTGTTCATTTTTGCATGCAGATGTGTGAACAGAGCAGTGGGTGTGGAAAAATTAGTTTTAAAAAATCCATTTGCATTGATAGTGTTCTGTATTTTGCACCTTTATGTAGTAACATCCCAAATTCCATACACATTAAGGCAAACAAAAAGTCTAAATACAATCCTCCACAGCTCCTCTTAGTAAATCAGTTTGCACAGTATCAAGTTTGCACAATTTTTTTGTACACCTTCACTGAATCATGGCCTTATTGTCTTGCAGATTGATGATCCTCTCTAGGCTATTTTGCAATTTGTTTGTTCATTCGTGCATTTTTCCTTGTCTACATTAGAAATGGCAGTAAAGTGAAGGACCCGGACATAATCCTTTATGCAGCGAGCAATGTGAAAGCAGAGGGACATTTTATTTCATCAGGAATTAATCAGAATGAAAGCATGAGCGTGGGTGGGGCGTGTTCTGGGTGAGGAGACAATGGCGCAGCGGGCTCTCTCCACTCTTTAATTGTGAGCATTCGCTGCGTCCGCTCTCCATCGTGCAGTCTTTCAAAACAAGCCATTCATAGAAGCAGAGAGGGAAATAGGAAAAGAGCAGTTCTGATAAATCACTGCTTGTTACCTCCAGCAAGCACCGCCACACAACCCCCCTCCGATGGCATAATAGCCGCTTTGTGTAAATGCTGAAACAGAGCTTGTATGAAGAATCTCCATGGGATGGAAATGCTAGATGTCACGGAACAGTATGTGATTCCCATATGGAACAGACTCGGATAGTTACGTCTCTTATGTGTAATTATTACAACCCCCTAACAGCATAGTGGCCATGTCCTTATCACTGATATGACGCTAAAGCTGTGTTGATTTCTATTTATTTATGTTTTGTCTAGTATTAGTGAGTGAAGGGCACAAGAGAGACAATAGTTGTAACAATTTGGTCAGTTAGTAAAATACTATTTGAAAAGTGGTTTCTTTGGCGTAAAATAAAATGAAAACATTGCTTTCGATATTTCATTAAAATATCAATCACTTGTCTATGACTTTTATTGAGCGTGAGACACAGACAGGTTGTTGGTCTGCAGTAATGGAGAGCCATGCAAAGGCAGGGTGCCAATACTTTAATCTTCATGAAAATAAAAAGAATGCTGAGTGTAGGAGAGGGCATTGATTACTGTGGTAATATTTAATAGTAATCTGTTGCACAGGTCTCACCAGGCTGTTATTTTATACCCTAGGCAGAGAGAGTGTAAATGTTAACAGCTATTTGTTTCAGTTTTTAGTCTTAGTTTAATAATAATTATTATTATAAATGCTAATAACATAATACTTCAATTCAATTCAATTTTATTTGTACAGCAATTTTTAACAATGGACATTGTAAGCTTTACAGAAACACAAATTCAGGATATAAATTGTAAGGAAGGAAGAAACCTTGAGAGGAACCAGACTCAAAAGGCAATCCATCCTCATGGGGTGACACCGGATGGTGTGATTATAAATAATTCTAAACCGTATACTATATGGTCAGAAAGTGCAGTTGTGTAAAAGTTCATTATAGTTTATACATGAAGTCTATTTTGTTGAAGTTGACTGATGGAGACTGATCAACTGTTCACTGATGGAGACTTGAGTGCAGAAGTGTTCATGCAGGAACTGCAGTCCTAAAGCTATCAAAGCAATTGTAGTCATATGCCATCGTAGTAAAACTGTTCATATCAATTGAAGTCCAAAGCCCATGGTTTCTAAGTGGTACCATCCACAGTAATCTCATGTAACTTTAGGCTGTATGTGTGGGGCCATCCTCAGCAGCAGCGAGTGGTTTCCATGTGATGAGAACTCCAACCAGAAGTAGGGCAGGTCCAGAGAGCAGTCTATGTCAGGATCACTGGCATCTCCTGAGTAGCATGTGTAGCTCGACAGAGAGAGAGAGAGAGGGAGGGAGAGAGAGAGATTGTTAGATATGCTAATTGTCACGAAATGGTTAAAGAATATGTGCATTGTGTGCAGAGTGCAAGCAGGGAGTCCAGCAAGACTAGCTATAACAGCATAACTAAAAGGGAGAGCCAGAAGGTAACACAGACATGAGGGCACCATCCAAACATTCAAGTTCAACCACAGTTCACCTCCAGATCTGTTCCTTTACCTAAGGAAAAAAAAAACTACTCACAAAAGGCTTGACTATGCAAATACATTTTCAGCCTAGACTTAAACACTGAGACTGTGTCTGAGTCCCAAAAACTAATTGGAAGGCTGTTCCATAACTGCAGGGCCTTGTAAAAGAAAGCTTTGCCTCCTGCTGTAGGCATCATTATTCAAGGTACCAACAAGTAGCCTGCACCTTTTGACTGGATCATAAAATACCAAAATTTTGCTTATGTACTGGAGCGTGAGACCATTCAGTGCTTTGACCATTCAGTTCAACAGTAGTAGTTTATAATCAATGCTAAATTTGATTGGAAGCCAATGCAGGGTGGATAAGATAAGGGTGATACGGTCATATCTTCTGGTTCTGGTAAGAACTCTGGCTGCTGTATTCTGGACTAACTGGACTAACTAGCTTGTTTATGCACCTACTGTAACATCCAGACAGTAAAGTATTACATTAATCCAACCTTGAGGTAACAAAAGCATGAACAAGTTTTTCTGCATTGGGTAGCAACATTATATTTTTATCTTATCAGTATTTCTGAGATGGAAGAAATTACATCTACAAACTGATAACGATTAGACAGATAAGACCTGAGCCAGGAGAGGGCTGTTCCCTTAACACCAACAACATTTTCTAATCTATCATGGAGAATAGCATGATCAATGGTATCAAAAGCTGCACTAAGGTCAAGCAACACAAGCAAGGAGACACAACCCTGATCATAGGCCAGTAGTAGGTTGTTTACCACATTAACCAGTGCTGTCTTTGTGCTATGATGAGGTCTAAATCCAGACAGATTCATGAATGTTATTTCTATGTAGGTATGAACATGACAGCAGCTCTAACAATAGTTCTAACTGCAACGTTTATATTAATGCACTTATTGCAAGCCAAATACACATAGTCTTACATAATAATAAATAGATTTTTAAAAATTATTTAACAAATAAAAAATGTATAATAATTGGAAGGACCAACAACATGAAAGTTAACTATAAATGAATAAAATGTATGACGTTTTTTGAATAAATACAAAATGTAATCAGTGGCAAATTAGTGTGGAAGAGGAATAAAACACTTTGGGATGTGCTGTTATAAGAAAATAATAATAAAAATAGAATGTAATCAACCCCTATATTTGGTCCTATTTTTTCTGAACCACTGGAATTAATTGGGCAAATCATGGGAATAATTGGTCACTCTGCCACAACAACTGCCTCTATTATGAAGCAAGGCTGGGAGTAGTATTGTAGTACTGTAGTATTCAGGATGAAGTGAGCATTAATTGTTTTCTGAAAGGTTTATTATTGTTCATACAAATGTACACTCTATGGCCAGAAGTATGTGAACACTTAAGCATCACACCCACATGTGGTTGTTGAACATCCCGTTCCATAACCAGACTCCACTCTTCTGAAGGCTTTCCACTAGATTTTGGAGCATGGCTGTGGGGATTTTTGTCTATTCAACCACAAGAGCATTAGTGAGGTTGGGTACTGTTGTTGTGTGAGGAAGCCTGGGGTGCAGTTTTCCTGTAACAGCACATCCCAGAGTGATTCCTCTTATTCCTCTTATACCACAGCAATTTGCAAGTTAATCCCAAAGGTGTTCAGTGGGGTTGAGGTCAGGGCTCTGTGCAGGCCACTCGAGTTCTTACACACCAACCTTGGCAAACCATGTCTTTGCATAGAGGCATTGTCATTCTGGAGCAGGTTTTCAGTGAAAGGAAGTCTTAATGCTACAGCATACAAAGACATTCTGGACAATTGTGTGCTTCCAACTTTGTGTCAACAGTTAGAACTATATATGGGTGTGATGGTCAGGTTTCCACATACTTCTGGCCATATAGTTTCTATTTGAATTCTTGGTGACCATGGACATGTCAAAGACATGGTTTTTCCTATGTAATGAAAGCAGATAGAATTAATTTTCTTAAGTCTAGATTGTTTAGAGCCTTACTGAGTTTGATTAGTTAATCCATTTAGAGCTCTTGGATTGACTGGAAATATGATGTACAGATGTACAGCCTGAAGCAGGGGAATGTGTTGGAGCGATAAAATGACCCAGGCAGAAGAGAAAGAATGTGTTGAATCCTGTCTCTGACAGAAAACTAGTGGCGTGTGAGCTATGGCGATGAAATGTCCATGAGCCAGGCCAAGAAACAAGGGCAGCTATGCAACCATGCATACAAACACACACACACACACACACACACACACACACACACACACACACACACACACAGGCTGTGTGTTTACCTAGCAGTTCGTGTAACTCCTGCTTGTTTTGATGATTGCTATTCATTTAGTGCGAGTACTGCTAATAAATTTCTCCATTTCCAGAAATTCCTCTCTCAGACACTACTGAGGCATCATTATAAACTTGTGACTAATGCTTCCCTGTAGCATGCCACCATCCTGAATTAATTATCAGCATAAATAAATAGTGACCTCCAATCGATTTGTCCTAGATCAATACATTCACGGCGCAAAGTAAGCTGCGCCTCTCTGACGCGTATCGACATAACTGATAATGGTTCAGACGTCGTTACTGAGTCATCTCTCTCCCCGTCTGGCTGATGTCATGGTCTGCAGCCACTTTCTGGCAAATGCTAATTTCGTTTGTCTCAGAGGTGTAAATAGCGCGGAACATGTTTTAGGCCAAATGCATCACCAGCCGAACTCCATCAGAGAAACAATCAGAGTTTAGAGAACAGTGAACGAGTCATCAGTAATGTTCTTCTCAGTGACTCATATGCCATAATCCTCCTACCACATCCTAACAGCAGGGAATGATGGGAAAGCAATATTAAATGGTGACCGCTTCCTCTCTCATTCTGTTGTTCATGCAGATGTTGGCTGAGTCATCACTAGATTAAGATGACGAAGTTCAAAATGTTTATTTTTGAGCTTTGCAGATGCATGTTAGAGCTGCCAAATTCCTCTAGAAGTTGCATTTTGTATTTTGTTCTAGTATTTAAACGCATTCAAATAATAATCAGTAATACAAACGTCTATAATTAGACATATGCGCTTCCATCATGTAAAAAATGTAAGGCAAATATTGTGTAATAATACTTTCTTATGAAAAGTAAATATCGTTTATTCTGAAACTTTAATAGTTTCAAATAATTTTTATTTGCCTGCACTGTTGTATAGAAGACTTCGCCATTTCAAAAATGATACACATTTTTAAAAAATCAGTTCACGTGTAATGTCTGGCATACCAGCACCTGTGTAGATTGTGGCTATAGAAATGATAATGTATTAGAAGTAGTGCCTTTGCAGCTGGCAGCACTGAAATGGTGTAACAGGAACACCTTCTAACCAATTAGAATCAAGAGTTCAACAATGCCGTGATATAGACAACCATTAAAGACAAGCCCAAAAATCATAGACCTTTTGCGATCATTGAAACCTCAAGATGTAAATGCTCCACGCTTACCTGTGCGTAAATGCTCCACGCTTACCTGTGCGTAAATGCTCCACGCTTACCTGTGGTTTGTTTGATTACTTAATACCTTTACATCCAGCCATCCCGCTGAGAGCTGAGTACTTCGTCATGTGTTCTGTTTTTAAAACCTCATGCAACCTCATACATTAGTTTAAAGATGGCTATTTGCATATAGCCGTTATTAATTCCCTCCCGTGAGTCACTGAACAATAGGCACTAATCAAGGCTAACACTTGTTGCTAGCAAATTTGGATGCTAGTTTTAACCGCACATTCCAATATTTAGATTACTACATTATGTAATGTAGTAATTAGCTTACTTTTTTTCTGATGTATTTAGACACTAATTTAGCTACTAATGTCAAATAGTTTCTGAAGACATAACATGGGCTAATCACAGTGCTGTATTTAGATAGGTTAGTTAATGTTGCTAAACAGTTTAAACTGTAATAGTTTAAATAGTTTTACTGTGAGGCCAAAAAGACACACTGGTAATAAAAAAGAGGATTGCTGACATGGCTAAGACAAAAACTGTCATTTGGTATTAACAGGGCTGTAGGTTGTTTTGTTTAAACATTTAGCAATTGTGCTAGAAATGTCGGATGTAGTACAAAGTAAAATTGGTATATGTACTATAAGTCTTTTTTTTTTTTTTAGCGCAGGCTCTCACTGTACAGTCGTGTGTGTTAGAAATGTAGCAATTTGGGGTAAAGTATTTATTTTTTTAAAAAAAAGTGCTTATTGGGCACTGCAGCTGTCTAAGGGATATTTGAATGTAGCATCAACCCTCACTGAAACTAGGCTCTGCCATTTTTGCTGATAAAGTCTTGCAGCATTACTGTGGCCCTTGTTTTTGGTATCAGCTGGTAGCCAGATGTAATTATTCCAGATTAGGTCATGGACAGATCACCGAGAGTTTTGCTCCACTAACCTTTATCTCATTAAGGCCCTGGCAAAGATGCTAATAAACCAAATGGCTGTTCTGTGTTGTTGTCCACATTTGGAATGATTTGATGATCAAAAGATGATTCACTGGTTGAATATTTGAACGAGTATTTATAGCATTTCATTACTATCCATCTGTAGCTTGTTTTCTTGACTGAAAAAAAAAGTATTCTTATATGCAAAATTGATTATGTTGTTTAAGACCATAATTAATAAATCTAAGGACAGGCATGTTGGACTTTAGAACTTCTGTAGTAACCTAAATTTAAAGTTAATGACTATATTAATACATACCTTCATTCAGTGTAATTTAATTTGTGTAGCATGTTTAACAAAGTAGCTTTAGAGAAATCCAGATGTAGATTTACATCCTTAATGAGCAAGCCAGAGTCTCAAGCCAGTGGCAAGGAAGAACTCCCTGAGATGACAAGGTAGAAACCTTGAGAGGAAAAGGGAACTCATCCTCTTCTGGGTGACATCAGAGAATCAGATTATGGATCATTTCTCTTCTACAGCTGTATACAATAAAGGCACACAGTACTACATGTGCTGAAAGGGTGCGAATACGAGTCCAGGGATGAGCGTAGTCTTTATGATTACAGCAGCAGGTACAAATCTACAATATCCTGGTGAGATTATCCACTGAAGCTTAGGATATCGATGTTGGACTATCCACTCGATTTCGTATCAGTTGGAACCAAATCGTCAAACGATTTTTAATTGTATTTTGGGCAATTTTTTATAAAAACAAAAACGAAAAACGTGCTGTTCTTAAAAGTCTGTTCCCCATTTATCCCCTGTGTTATTTTTCTCCTGTTGTCGACAGTAGGAGCCAACACTTACAATCAACGCGCTGATTTCACCAATAATGAGGGTGGCGAAGACAAAGGTATTTTTTCTGTCTTTTTCCCCTATTTAAAAACAAAACAAAAATACAAAAACAAAGTCGACTCCATGAAGCCTGATACATATGCATGAGAACGAAACTCCGTATTTTTTTGATTTGGATTTCCCTGATTTCCCACACCGGAGGTGCGTATGTGCATCTTTCGGCTTTTCCTTGTTTTTTTTTTTTTTTTTAATCCTCTTTTCTTTTTGGACATACATGGCACGGAGTCGGAGGACTGTGTAACATATATAAAACTATATATATATATATATATATATATATATATATATATGTATATTGTATATAAGGCCAGTTTCGCCTGTGAGAACAAAATTAACGATATAAATTTATGTACTTATATATAGCTTTAGCAGTCTAAAAGACAGTTCCTTCCCCTGGTGCTGCAAAGTAACAAGTTGTTCCACTCAAAAGTCTGCATGCCTTTTCTCTTTACCTCCTCAGAGAAATTCTTTTGTATTGTTTCCCCCTTTCTTTCATTGCTCGTCGAAGCATGACCACTAACCTGTGTGTTTTGACGATGGGAATCTGTTCATTCGTAACTCCTGCCACAATCCGTGTCCTATAAATGTGTTTTCTGGATGTAATATTAACAGCTCGCTCCTTTGCATGGGTCAGCTCTTGGACAGTCTGCATTCAGAAAGCAGTAGTAGATAGAAAATTTAATGTTCTATACAAAGGGTTGTGAGTTCAGCTGCCAGAACTACCACAGAAGAACCACTGGAATAAATCTGGTTCCCCGGGATAAAAGCATGTACCAAATGTAAACATTCAGTGAGTGCAGTTTAGTTTTTCTATCCCGACCCACTACAATGGAGGTTGTTTGCTAATTATAACTGGCAATGTGGTGATTGAAGACATGACATACAATCATTTGTGTAAATATTTACCTTTGCAAATAGGTTGGTTGCTAATGGAGGTCGTGAAGGTGTATATATTTTGTCTGGCTTGATATGTACCAGTCACATATGTGTATGCCAAATCACATGACGTCTTTGTTGTTTTTGCAGGCGGAGCTAATATATTTTGACTATAGTAGAGGCAAACGAAGGCTACTCACTTTATGAGCGTATTACGTTGTATGTCAGCAAACAAGCTGAAGCATTAGCTATTCTATATTTATAACAAATAAAGCATGACAGGGCATGCTGTAACAGGAACATACTCAACAACTGTAACATGGTACAGAGAAACCAAGCAGCCTGCAGTACTGAAGACTGTCCCATGTCAGAAGTTACAGATTTACCTCTAACTGTTACAAACGCTGACACTGGAGACTATTCACAATAAATAAATAAAATCCTGCACAATATCAATGATTTTTTAATCCATTTATGTAGAGTGTCTGCCACATAGTACAACTTGAATAACTATAAAAGAAATGATAGCATATTATAACAAGCACATTACAATAAATGTGTGATGAGACTGTCAGTGCTGCTGTTATAGAAAATTAATCAACACCTTCTGACCAATCACAGTTGAGAATTAATGGAGACTTAAGTGATGTTACTTTGTGAATATTACCTTGCATTTGCAATAATAGCTGAGTTGGGTAGTATTGGGCTAGTGTTTGGGCGAGGCAGACCTGGCAACCCTGGAGGTAGCTGCTTTGTATGGAAAACAAGTATTAGTAAAAACGAGGATTGCTTTTTATTAAGCCAAAGTGAAATTTTGCTTTCGGTTTAGTACATTATCAATATCTATATTTTATGCCTGCAACCTTTTAAAAACTTTTTGGTTTGAATAATATCCTATATGTACATCGATATATGGCCTATTGTATATCCAGAATTACATATTGGGTCATATTCAAGAGTGACAGAACCAGATCTTCTGTTAGGCTGGAAAATATGCCCACATTTTTATAGGATAATCACAGCTAGATCAACTTTTTAACCTATATCTTGCTAACGTATCTTGCTAATGAAATCGGCCAGAGAAGCATGCACCATTTACTGCACTGTAGAGTAGATTTGTTTAGTACCCAGAGCCACTGTAAGTCCCAACAGAACCAAATGTCTGGGTGAACTCTGGTTTTCAAAGTGCATTTAAACCCCAGTGGTTTGCAGGAGGGCACAATTCATGTGCTTTGACTACATGTGCATTTGCAGTGGCGCTGAATTACTCTGGTTCCTTCAAGGCTCTAGCTTTGCCATATAGAGCTCCACTACTGGAGGGCCTATCTCATTAATGCACTCAAGTTCCTTTTAGGTTTAGTTATGAAAGAGAGCTAAAAGTCTTCATTTTGTCATTCACTTTGTTTCTTTTTGTTCATTTTATCCCCGTATTGCCTTTGAGAAAGTTATGCTGCAAAGAAAGACCATGTTTGAAAATTAATGGCCATGAGAGGGCTTGTTTGAGAATTAACGAACGAAAGGAACCTGCCTAGAAGCGTCATCTTAATTGGTTTACATGCAGATTAAACAGGGGGCCTGAAGTGTTCGCTTAATGGCTTTATTACAAAGTGACATCGAACTCTAAAACTCAAAGATAGCGGCCCAGTGAGATGATATCAATACCGGTGCCAGATTTTGTCCATAGGCTATGCTTGACTTATTTGAGGAGGCAGCAAAATCCAACTGGCAATCATTTATTTATGATGGCTGAAATTGCTGTAGCAGCTAAAGACCTATGAAGGGAATTACAGCTAGGCAAATCTCATATTAGTGTTACAACTGTTGCAGTTCCTCAGTATGGCAGTTACTGTTGAACAGGTGGACCAATAAGCTAGCTATTGCACAACTGGAACATCAGCAACCTCTGCATGGCTACTAACAGCCATTTCCAACCATCCTCTACTAACTCTTTGTGAAAAGCTGAAATGGATGGAAAATTCAGATGACCCTACTCTGTCTCTCTCCCTCGCTCTGTCCCGTTCTGGCCATATAAAGATGAATAATGTGTGTGGCGCCATACAGCCCATGGGGGAATATATTATCCCCCTCAGGCTGTCCTGGCAATGATGAATGTCCATGGCGCAAGCGCTGCAGAGTCACCCCTTTGCTCACTCCTTCATTATGACTCCTCTTTCTTGCCTTCTCTCTCACGTAATGCCATCAGAAGGAAGGAGTATGGGAACTGATGACACTGGGACACAGCGAGCTTCTTCGCCATGCCTACTCATCTTCCACCCTAGATTGATGTCTGTTTGTGTTATGTGAAAGTCCCTACTTAAAACAATGCTGCTTGCTGTCTTCCCCATCCACCATCTTGCAGTGAAGACACAGTATATGACCAAAAGTATGTAGACACCTGCTCATCACACTCATATGTGCCTGTTGAACGTCCCATTCCAGATTTAGTCCCCCTTTGTTGTTATAATAACCTCCACTCTTCTGGGAAGGGTTTCTACTAGATTTTGGAGNCAGGTCATCCCAAAGGTGTTCAGTGGGGTTGAGGTCAGGAATCTTTGCATGACACTTGAATTCTTCCACTCCAGCTTTGGCAAACCTTTTGCAGAGGCACTGCCATGCAGGAACATGTTTGGGCCTCTTAGTTCCAGTGAAGGGAAATCCTGCTATGGCCTACAAAGACATTCTAGAGACTTCCATCATTGTGGCAACAGATTGGAGAAGGCTCACATATGGGTGTGATGGCCAGGTGTCTACATACTTTTAGCCATATAGTGTATTCACTGCACCCTCACAAGGGATGGAGATTGTTGGTCCGTGTACTAATAGTTAGCTGAAACTGCATCCAGTGCAAGATCTGGGATGTTTATCCGAAATTGCACTTTGACAACTTTATGGATGTACTCCATTCTCTTAATGAGTTTCAAAGGTTCAAAGCTTTGTGGCATGTTTAAATTCCTAGTAGTTAATAAAGCACAGGCTGAATTATTACTCAAATACTAAAACAAGAGAGACTTGGCTCTGCGTTTGCTCTTCTTATAACAAAGGTTAAGGATTTGGGTAAAAGGAACTGATCTTCGATCAGCATAATAAAACGCTATCTTCTACTGCGCCCCGAGGAACATCTTCACTAAAGGGGACAGTGCCATTAGCTTGGCTGAATAAGAGAGTGTGTTGCGATGCTGAAAGTTGTACACTAGCGCAGAGCTGCAAAATAGATGCCCTCGCATTAACGTGCCCGCCTGGCTCCTGCTCAGAACCTGACCAAGATTAATCACCTGTCAACATGGGTTGTTTTCTACTCCCTCTTTCTCTTTATCTCTCTATCTTGCTTCCTTTCTTGCATCCCTTACCTCTTTTTTATTTCTTCCTAACTCATAATTTCCTACTGCTATTTGTCACCCTTCCTTTTTTGTGCCATCTTCTCTCTGGCTCATGTATTGTGGATTGCTCCAAAGCTCTCCACTTGCCCAGAGGCATCACTGGACTGCAATCTCTGCACAGAATAAGGGAATAAAGTGTGTGTATGTGTGTATTAATCACTCAGGCCTAGAGACGTCATCTAGAACTGAATGCAGTGAATAAATTCTGATTATGCAGGATCATAGATAAAGCCCTAAGTGTAAGGGCGGGCAACATGGCAAATAAATCTTAAATATATATTACATATTTGAAATATATTAGATGTTATGCATGGCAGGCTTGGAAAACTTGTAAGATTTGCTCACTTTGGATGAATTTTGGCAAACAGACAAAAATTCTGCCTATAACATACCATAGCTTTAAGAAACCGTAAACATTTTTCAGCGTAATTACATGGAAACAGTGAATGTCACAGTTTGATCAAGTTGTTGAAGAGATGTTGCAGTTGGAATGGAATCTTTAAATGCAATTTTCTCTTTTTAACATGGAGGGAAATACAGATTTTTAATTATATTTTCCTTTGAGGAATATTGAGGAAATTGAACTAACAAGTGGCCAGAACTTTCAATATTCCTTTTATCAATCAATATAAAATCAAAATCAATATCAAAATATCTTCTGATTGTTTTGGCAAAGAAACATGAACATAAAGCCTTTAAACTAGCAAAATGGACGCTGGCATCTAGCACAGTTAGCTGTCCAGATTGATAAACTAGGTTAATATTGTTGCTCTTGTTGTGCATTGAGCAACAGACAAAACAGTAGCCATCATAACTGTATAAACATATGAAATTTTAGTCAACTCTTTTCACATAAAAAAGCATGTATGAAGGCATGTTTGATTTATCTAACAAGCTCAGTGGGGAGTGTTTCATCTGGCTAATAAATTACACTAGCATGTTTAAGCTACATGGTTAGCTAGCTAGTGAGATGGATATGCTAGTTTAATACTGTTGCTCTTAGAGTTAGCTACAACTTTTTAGCAAAACAGCAGCCATCGTTATTGGACATGTTGCAGACATGTTTGATTTATGTAGCAAACTCAGCAGGGGTTAATTTGTCTGGCTAATAAAGTGGTCAAGCTACATATCTAGGTGATAATTTGACAGTATTGCAAGAAATGCTACAGCAATAATATAGTAGCTAATAGCTAGTAGCTGTCTTGTTATTTTGTTCTGTCAGATTGAATTGATTTCACACAGATTGTATTAGAAATGGTTTACATTTTCATCAGGTTATAGTATTATACACACTCCTTTTAATCAACAGTAGTTTCAAGTATATCGTTAAATGACCTCCTTTGCTATCCCCTGCTCAGCTACATTTTAGCAAGACCCAGAATAACTAGCAGGTTAATTGCTACTGATTACTACATATACCCAAATAAAGTTAGAAATACAAAAAGTGCATGCTGAGGGCAGGAGCAAAAACAACACACACTCAGACTCAGAAGCTACACATCACTATAAGCTAGCCATGATCACAACCCTCTCCTGATGGCATTTGCTCATATTTGATCTGACATTTAGCACAGGCCTGAGGAGGCCTTATAGTGGGCGTGTACATAAGCCTCAATAATCAGGAGAAGGCTCCACAGCCACATAGCCTGTTTATCATCCGACAAACATATTGCATCATCCAGTTCTATTCCCGGCATCTACCTCCCATGGATTTTCTTCTCTAGTCGGAGTTTTAGTTTCCCATAATGCTCAGCTGTAGGCACTTGGAGGAGCACTTGGTAATGATCTGTGAAGACTGCTGGCTATTTGTGGAATGATACCTGTGTCTAGTGTCTCGCCAACCCATTCATTTATAATCAGCTGCTTCTTCAGGTTTGCTAATCAGCCGCTATAATCAGGGCAGGAGAAAGTCGCAAATAGTCGACTCATCTGAACAAACGATGACCTCCGGCAAGCTTCAGTGCACATCTTTTGGCTCTTTTGCTGATTGGTTCAATTGGAGCTCAGTCTGGAAGAATGGAAGAATTAAATGAGATGTTGCTATTTGAAGTAAACAACTCTTGTTTCATTAGTCCTTAGGCATCAAACTACAGAGAATAAGAAATGGAACAAATATATAATTGGGTGACTCTACAATTGAGGGTCCATGATTTTTATGTAAACTTAGACAATTTAAACACCTATTTGCATGTTGCAGACAAATAGCTTGGTAGTTGATAAATCTATCGATAGTACCTAGAAAACAACATTTTTGCTGGTTCAAGACCACTATAACTATTCTAATGTGAAAGATAATCATAATACCTCAGAAGGTCATACCTGAACACATTCACCCCAGTGGAATGTTTGGAATATTCCATAAGTCATCTGTTCAAACAGGAAGTTGCATCCTCCAAACTTCCAGAAGATTCATGGAAGAAGAAGTTCTCTTGTTCCTTTTCTTTACTTTCAATGATACTCTGATATTGACTGGCAAGGTCACTTTGACAATGACATTATGACAATGATATGACATTATCATGGATGCTAGCTGACCACATATTTTTGCATTTGCTAATTTTATGCTAAAAACTTTTTTTCTAAGCTAAAAACAAGCCTATGACCCATTTAAGACCAAAATGCCGTAACAAATAACAAAGAAACCGTGGAAAAAAAGTGAGATTGTTGACTGAGATGGTTTTGAATGGCTAAATACTTGTTTTATTAGATTCAGTGTTAAAATGATTAAACAATAAGGTTGAATTAATGTAAGGTCTACATGACACTGCAATCATGGAATCACCCAAACAATACCTAGAGTATTGTCGTTGGATATAATTCCTAGAGTAGGACCTTATGTGGGTGAGTCTTCATTACAACGATTAGCTGAATGGAAGATAGAGCTAGACAGTCATCATGCACTGAGTACCATTCAGTATTAAGCCATTTCAGGGTTAAGAATTTTTAATAAAGAATAATTATATCATGATGGCTTATTCTGCATTCAATTGGTAATTGAGAAGTTTCCTGTCTTCAAGTTGGAAAAATGCATTTGAACGGTTTTTAAACTCAGATTTTCCACTCAGAACATTGGAGATTTTCAAGACTTTTGTGCTTTTCATGTTTGTTTTTTTTTCCCCCTAACTCTCTAACCAAGCTACTAGAAATTTTATGCCCACACAGAAGCGTAACAAGCACTGGCTTACTGTGAGCATCCATTCTTTCTGACCTTAAACAGTCCAGGTTGTGTAAATGCTCTAAGATGGGAGATAGAAAGACCCAATTTGGAGACCACCAAGTTCTTAGTTGAGAAAGACCCAATTTGGAGACCACCAAGTTCTTAGTTGTCATGAACTCAATGTTAGCTCTACTCTTTGCTGATTGGCTTATACTCATTAATTATTAACCACCACTCATAACCACTACTGATCCCAACATGGCCCAGAAAGTCTTTCTCTTTAATGACCCAAGCATTTATATTCATAGTTGATGTTTTTTTACTTTTCCAGACATCCACGACGAGAACGGGCTGAGGCCTGTCATGGTATACATTCACGGCGGATCTTACATGGAAGGCACAGGGAACATGATCGATGGCAGCATCCTGGCCAGCTATGGAAACGTCATCGTGGTTACCCTTAACTACAGACTGGGAGTGCTGGGTAAGTCTGGCTGTTTGGTCTTATTGGGCACGATTTAGCTTCTGGACTAGCACTCATTCTACTGGTTTAACGACAGCAGTGACAATCGTTCTTGACGACAATGATCGTAAACATCTTCCTTCAGTCTCACTTGTACGAACTGACGAAATGGGTACAGCTAGTAGTGTTCAAGATACACCACACCCCTGCTAAACCTAAACAAACTGAACAGCAGCATAGTGAGCTAGATTAATATGGAGGACAGTGAACTGACCATTTTTTCAACTGTGGAGGATTTCTCAATACCACCTTCAGTGACACCTGTCCACTTTCACGAAGACGATATCCTGTGTGTGTTTGGAGCTAATGTTGTACATGTTGACTGTCAGAAACCCCAGTAGTGACAGAGAGCCACAGGGTCATCACTGGGTACCATTAAATTAGACAATCTTTAGACAATTAGACAAAGTTAAAATGAGAATATCTTCAAAACTATTTTGAGATACAGTTATACTATCATATTGGTGTCCATAACACTAAGGGGCAGGTACAAAAAGCTCTGAAAGACCAGTTTTGATTTCAGGTGCACTTTAGATCTTGGTGTAGATTACAGTATGTGAGTTGTTTTATTCTAGCAAGCCTACTGCACTGTAAAGCTACTGCATTTTAAAGTTATGACAATAGACATACAGTTTATTAGATGAATGACCGATAAATTCTGAAAATTGCTAAACTTTTTTAAAGGCTAACACACGGTTCATTTGTGTTGAGTTTTGTCTGAAATGGGAAGAAAAGGAAAAGGGGAAATATGCATGTTCCATGAACGATTCTCACGTTGACTAGAGAGAGGGGGATATTAAAATAGCAGCACATATTTTTTTTTCTTGGTTTCTGTCATGCTTCGAAGGAGCTGCTCTGCTTACCATTTGTTATCGGCTTGAGCTGTCGGCAGAGCTCCCTATATTTAGTCGCGCTGGAGCCGAGGGGAAAGGTGTTCTGGAAAAAGTGTGCACTGCAGGGAAAAGGAGGAGGGAGAGAGAGCTGAAGCCCTCGTTAACGGCGTACGTACTCTGATTTCCTGACAACATCGAGCGTTGCAGCTGATCAAGGCCGTGTCTCAAATTCACATCATCCTCACTCTTCTGTGAAGACCTATCCAGGCTTTTAGGAAATGTTTCGCTTTGTGTTGTTGTTGTACAAGTCCGTTCATTTTAGTGTAGAGAAACTACACTTCTCTAAAGATGAACTGATCTCCAAATTTGATTTTCATTCAATGTAATTCATTTCAGCTTATCGTAGAATTATTAGGTCGCACCACAAAGGGTGTTTTCATCCCTGTTTGCATCGATGCTTGATACTTTTGCTGTTTGGTTTAAAACATTTATTTTTTTTTAACATTACGTTAATTGTCTCTTTATGTCCAACACAACGCGGGGTTACAGTTACCATACTGAAGTTGATTATTTTCCAATGACAGCACATGCAGAGTGTTTTCTTTTTTTATTTATTCAAAGAGTGACGTCATACTTTTTCTCCATTTACAGTTACATTTATTGTTGCAGAACATCCACAAAACAAGTCAGTTCATAAAATAAGTTTGTAAGATAAGTAATCAATTACGTTATAGCTATAAACTCTCACTTTCTCTCAAAGTTATTAAGAAATAAAATCTAGACAAACCACAAAACCCAACATCTCCCATCCTTCAACATTCCCATGCTGGAAAGCTTGAAATTGCAGCTTTGGCTCTGACTGATACAAAGCGCTGACCCTGGAGACTCCTTCCAAAAAAATAAACATCTCAATGAAAAATTTTCTTTGTTAAAATACAATAATTCTTTTATACATTTATGTGGATTGCTTACCATACAAGTCCCTGTGAATTAGTTGTTACTATATTAACGATAACGTATTAGAGTGCACTGATATAAACCTGTGATTTGCTTCCGAACACTTTATAAACTGTTAAACTTCAACACTTACAGTGGATCTACTGCTTTACGTTCACATTCATCTTGTCACAGCAGCAAGGTCAAGGCTCCCGCCAATTCCCACCGTCCTCCATAAGTCACTGCTGGCCAAATCCACGAGGCACGAAGGCTCACTGAATTGTTTGATGTGGATGAAAATGATGTAAATCATAGGCTATGGGCTTAACCAGCTCTCAGTCATATTGAACACTTGTGAGAGTGATGTGTTAGACAGCTCTCTTTATTACCAACATCAGTTGAGGGGATATCTTTTGTAAAAACTTTGTTCTTCGCTCCAGTAAACTTCCAGCGAATCAATGCCAAGGTGCATTGAAACTCTTCTGGCAGCCCAACACCTTACTAAGGCAATTTATGGTAACGGTACTAGAGGTTAAATCCCTGGATAGTGGTTAAAGTGTAGAAAGGAGCCATTTTGTGTGCGATGAGAGCCTGGTGTCCTTCTTTACTCTTGTACTGGCAGTGAGAATCCATTTTACACTTTGAAGGTGAATCCTTAGCACTGCTAAAGAATCTTGGTGACAGGATGTGTTGTGTGTGCATATGTGTGTGTGTGACCCTTTAAACAATCTGCTGTGTTTGGCCATGGTCCAGATGTACCAGTGAGACGTACATAAGGCCTCAGCTGTTTCTAAACCCTGAACGGTTTAATTAATCTGTCCTCACACACTTACACACTTCTTGGGTTTAGGAAGCATCAGGTATAGATCAGCATGACATTTTCCAACAATGGGATTATTAAACTGTATTATATGAGCACACTGAGATCGCATAGCTTCAGATAAATGGTAGCTGGTGGCTGCAATACTTCAAATGGAACAGGGCAAGCATGCTTGTGTTTGCATATTGTGTGTGTGTGTTCCCATTGCTTTCTATAAGACGACACCATCTGTGCAGCAGAGTGTTTAGGACGAGCTCATCTGAGACGTGTCACCAGCACATGTCCCCCCCCATCTCTCTCTCTCTCTCTCTCTCTCTCTCTCTCTCTCTCTCTCTCCCTCTGTCTTGTTATACACAGATGTGAGCAGTCTACGGATGGCTCTCCGAGTAGCATGTGTCTGCCTTTGAGCTTATGACTGTGGGAAATGTGCTTCAGTGTAGTACAGAGCAGAAAGATGAAACCGGCTAGTTGCAAATGATAATTTATTATTTATTATTATTTGCTTTTAATTTTGCATTCACACCAAGCTCCCGAGGCATGCGTGTTCCTCTTCTTGAACAAACATTTTTATATTTAAAAATATGTCTGCATTAAAAGCATTATTTATCATAAAAGGCATTATTTATCATATGATTTATCATTTAAAAAAAACTATAGAAATCACATTCCATTTTAATAATATAGGTTTATACCAAACCTTACTGTATTACAAAGACAGTGGCGCTGAGGAAGAGGCAGGAGTCAGAGCTAGAGGTAGCAGAGCTGAAGATGTTGAGGTTCTCTTTGGGA
>CM074970.1:11930575-11942709 GCA_037577455.1 Pangasius macronema
AAGAAGAAGAAGAAGACTGTATTACAAAGACAGAGACTGTATTATGTCCCAAGTGTTTTATTCCTTTTATACCACAACAGTTAGGCAACAATAATGTTTTTATTTTTTAAAGAATGACACGTCATACGTTTTATCCATTTATAGGTGCTTTTCATGTTGTGGCACGCTTTGAAAATGGTATTTTTCTGCTATTCCTTGTTAAACACTTTGTTCAGAAAATCTCTAAATGTATGCCTTTTCATTTGTTTGTAAAAAAAAAAAAAATTTATTAATTAAATTATTCAAATAATCTGAAATCTGCAATCTTAATGAATTGTAATATAGTAATACTAACAAGAAAAAGATAAGCATATGGTTATTCTTTCAAAGCAAAACTTATTTAATGGCAATTAAGCGCCGGTAGAAGTCAAATCATGTGTGTTGTAATTAATTTGCATAAAATGAATTTAAAGGAAATAAGCATTGCCTGTAGTGTGCTAGTGTGCATGAGGTGCAAGATCTGCTCCTCTTACTCCTTCTCCACCGCTGAGTTTAGAAGTGTGTCATTGGGTTTGTTGGGCTGCTGATTCCCCAGAGAGGAAAAGGTTGAGTAGAGAAGGACAGACGGAGCTCAGGGGATTTTAGTCCTGTCAGATGGAGAGAGTGTGTGTGAAAGAGAGAGAGAGAGAGAGAGAGACAGAGGTGAGAATGAGATGGGATTTTAGTATCATTCAGTGCACGGCCAAGTGATTGGCACCTTTCTTCTCCTCTTGTCGTTCTTTTTAAGTTAGTGTCAAAGCGTGTGTGCAGGTGGTGTGGGTGTGATGAGCTGGAAGGTGGAGCGGTGGTTTCATGGTTCCTTTAATGACCCTCCTGTCTCTCAAAAATGAGAGTGAGGGGTGATGTGAGGCAGGACAAACTGGAGAAACAGCAGAAGGAGGAGGATAGAAGTGGTGAGCAGGAGATGAAAAGCTGTGTGACAACCAGATGTAGCAGAGATGAGAAAGTGGTCGATAAGGAGGAGTGAATGGGTTTTCATTCAAAGGAAAAATGTAGACAGGTGATGAGTGTTGATATGAAAGGAGATGTTTGGGACGACGTCAGCAAGAGTAAAGAAGCAGAAAGTGATATAAGGAAAGCTCAAATATTTAGACCATTAATCCTGCGCTGTATGGATATAGATAATTAATTTAATTAATTTTAATTCTTTATTTATTCTTATTTTAATTCATTAACTCTTGAACTATGCTTAGCTTTCTACAACAGTTCTGATGCTGGAAAATGAGAAGGAATGAAATGCGCTGGAAAAATTAGTGTGATTAAGAGCTATTAATCTTGTGAGATTGCACATTATAGCACATTTTGTCCTCAAATGACATCACATACAGTTATAATTCTGACCAGATTTAAAAGTTTTCATGGACTATTGAATTGTTCATATGTTGTTTTTATACAATCCTTGAAACTTTCGTTAACTTCTACATTTTTTGTGTTTAGAGGGTTGTTTGGACTCAATAAGGAGTAAAATGCTTGGGGTTGTGCTGTTATAGGAAAATAATAAAAAGAAATGTGTTGTTTTGATGAGCCTGAAATGAAGCATCCCTTATTTCCTTGTTGTTTTTATATACGTTATACAATGGATTTATAGTTTATGTTGAGGAACATCCTCAAGATGAGTTACTTCCAGTTGTCACTCATGTTATAGCAGCTATAAACAGCCATTCACTCACTTTCTCCTGAAGTTAATAAGAAACTGAAAATGCAGCTTGTTACTGAAAAATCACAAAACACAAAGTCCTTTGGCCTTAGAGTTTCCATAAACCTAGAGTTACAGCTTTACTTCTGACTGGTACCAACCACTGGCACTGGAGACTCCTTCCAAAAACGCTAAATAAATAAAAACTTCACTGTAACAACAATTATACATTCTTTGTTGTTAAATAATGTATTTACTGTTAGACTATAGATTATATGGAGCCATACAAGTTCCTGTATAAGCTGTTAAAAATGATAATGTATTAAGACAAATGCAGTAATATAAACCTGTGGTTTGTGAGCTGCTGTTATAGAAAATGAATCAACCAATCAGCTTTGAGATTTCAGCAGCGCTGTGCTGTAATAGAGCTTAAAGTACATCTGATCGACTGATTTGATTGGACAAGCGGTGTTCCACGAGTGCTGATATTTAGTGTAATGGCAGTGGTTCACTAAAGGCCATCAGTCAGTCATTTAGTCAATCTCTCTATCCAGCTGGGTTTTTTTTTTATCTTGGAAACTATTTCCATTGACAGGGCAAAAAAATATTTGGCCATTGTGTGTCTGAAGTGTCAGGTACTCAATATTAATATCTTGTTGTATAAAAGCAATATCACACAAGCAAGGGTACTGTTGTAGTAAATACCAGCACGGTTGTGTTTACCTGCGACCTTGTTCCTACCACTGAATCATATCCTGATATTCAGTACAACACTTAGTTCTGGCCCACTAATTTGATTGGACATGTGATGTTCTCAGAGTGCTCATATTCAGTATAACAGCACTCCTACTTGTGCGATATTTCTGAAATATATTTGCTTATATATTTAGTCCCAGAATCTCTGTGCTTAGCTAATGTTCATGATGAACAAAATCTTCATTATTATTATGTTATACTGTGACAGATTTTGTTGTGTACTAAAATCTAACTAGTGTTTATTTGCAAAACATGTGAGCTTGTGTACTAGCATTAGCAGACTAGCTAAACTAACAAATTACAAACCATGAAATAGTCTGAATTTTTATTTTGACAGGTTTGGATATTGTAAAGTAAATCACTAAGAATGTGAAAATTCTCAAATTGAAGCTCATACTGAATTCCCTCTCATGGTTACCTGTGAAAATTGTGAGCTAATTTATTAGCAGTTAGCTTAGTAATGTTGGTGTTAGCAATTAACAGATTGTCGTGTATTGCATTGCATATTTTGATTGCTATACAAAATGATTATGAACATGACGGTGTAAACTGATTCAAATCCTGAAATATCTGTGGAAAAATGACCTAGCTTTCTAACAGGTGGCTAGTCACCTAGCTATGCTAGCTAACGTTATGCATAAAGACATGGGAGACTTTCGCAAGGTATATTCACAGGCTTTTTTAATTAGTGGAAAAGGTGTAGAAATATTTCTAGGCCAATTGAAAGTGTGTTTTTAGCATTGAAAAGGTATGTAAAAGTTTAAGATGACATGTTCATGAGGATGCTAACCATTGTTTTAAATATGATCAGCCTATATACTTTATTTCTACTGTACCAGTTGGAGGAATGTTTTGTGTAAAGCATGTGTTACAAAGTTCTCTGAACCACTGAAGGCTAAAAGTGGTCATTTTGTAAAAACTAGTTGTATACATGACCAAATAACTTGATGCTTGCACTGCAGGCTACAGTGTTATATGACATTTAATGTGAAGTTGTGATATTTGGTTCTACAGTTATCATGTCATATTTTTTTTTTATCCCCTTCTAGCATTCCACTCCTAATTTAGCGACTAGCTCTAAGGAACGTTCGTGGCTTTTGGAAAGCAGGTCAGCATATTTTGGTTTCAAACCCCACATGGCAAACGAGCAAGATGCACTTCCTCTAGGCTCCTACAGGCTCATCTGTGGTGTGGGGAAAAGTGAATTCCCCATACAGATAAAAAAAAAGGTGGAAAAAAAAGAGCCTTCATTAACAAGACAAATGGAGCGTCATCTTCTCTCTCAGTGCTTTTGACAACATGTGCCTCTCATGTGATTTCAGTAATAAAGCAAATCAACAAAGCCCCAGCCTCTAAAAGCTCTGCCGCAGCAAGGGGGTCTGACAACATTGGCATCAATCAAACTCTGATTTTGTAAATGCATGTCGGTTGTCGGTGTTTTGTTTATTTTGTAGCCACAATGTGAATTAATACTTAGTAGCCAGTGCTATCAGAGTCTGGTGCTTATAATATACTGTAATAAATGCTAAACATCATGTGGGTGAACACTCAAGTGAAGAGCACAGTTTGTCATTCGATCAGTGTGTTTACGCGTTTATGTAAAGACAGGCTATTGTATTGCGAAGAATTAGACATGACGTGGAAACACAGATGATGTAGACACAGCAAGATGAGCCACACTTTCTAGATAAAGATGCTTGTTTGATCAGAGATGCTAGCAAGAGACTTCATGTATTCATGATCAGCCTAATTTCAGATGTAAGCTTGTCTACCCTATTGTTTGTCAGAATATATCACTTTTTTGGACCTTCATAGACTCAGTAATATGGTACAAATGCTTAAAAAAGGTTTGCTGGCTTGGAAAAGGTCACAGTTGGAGGTTTAAATAAACTAATTAACTGGGAGAACAAGAGACAGGTGAGAACAGTAAGAAAACCAACCAATATACAGAATATATGTCAACATGGACCTAAAGTGTTTCAGGAATAAAAAGCTCTATGGCTCCAATAAATAAGCAGGATGGTATATATTATATAATGAATAGTTGGATGATGTTCATAAACTAAACCTGTGGTAAAAACAATATCAACACTTGAAATGATAATGTATTAGAACGAGTTTATTATTGTAACCCTGTGATTTGTCTTCTATCCAGAAGTACCCTTAGAGCTGTTATTATAGAAAATTAGTCAAGATGACCACTCAGAAATGAGAATTCAACTGTGGTAAAACAGATGACTTATTGTTTGCTTTCTGAAGAATCTTTGAGAAAATTCTGAGAAACAATTAAACTATTTATTGATAAACGCTGTTCATTTAAAATTACATACAATGGCCAAAGGACCACAACTTGACTAACGTTATTATGTATTTAACACAAAAGACTAACACTGAAATGAATTCAAAATGGTCTGCTATGTTTAACAGTGTTCTCGGGTCTTGACATAAAGTAGGCACACACACTATTTGTTGTGGATGGACTTTTATGAAGAAATAAGATATAGTGTCCAGAACTGTAAGTCAATAGTAAAACCACAGGCATTTGGCTGGCGCTGTTGGTCGATGCAGAGGCTGAGCTTTATTTGTCACAGTCTTGCAGCTTTGCACAGACATAAGACAGAATTTGATCTTTGAAATAACCTTCCAACTGAAGCAGATGTACTGAAGAGATTTCCCTTATTGCTCCAGATGGTGTGATCCTGGCAAGAGGATGGCGAAACCTTAGCATCTCCACACACAGTTCCTGTGAAAAGTATCAGCAATGCTGCTGCATGACAGCTTTCCGCTTTTGAATCCTGAACACAAAGGCCCCCAGAGGTCCTAGCTCAGCCTTGACTGTAGTATCTGCTGCACGCCCATTGCATGATTTGTATTATGCTGCTGTTATAGTCATTTCTGCTTTGAACAGCGAGGCCTCGATGCAGGATGGTGGACGTAATTGTGCGGCGCATTAAAGAGTGCGATTATGAGCTGGTCCGGAAAGCAGTTTATCTCTCTACATTGAAAGAGGATGGAATAAACAGGAATAATGAGGCAGAACAGAACGCGGCACTGTAAACACGCTAGTAAGATTACTGACACAAGCAATTCGAGGATGAGGCTAAGATAAGCGCTAACGGAGTGGCGGCCATAACGACTGGTCATGACTCTGGGTCTTACACAATTGCCGTGAAGCCTCAATTTACCGACTTCCAGTTGTCACACGATTCTGCCATATACATTTTGTAACAAGGACTTCATCATTCATTAGCTAATTTTTTTTGTACGTTCATCATGTGTGTCATTTTGTGCTCAGGTCTATAGGCTCACAAGAAGGTCTGCATTTGGCAGGAGATACATGCTTTCATTGTGCATTTGTGTTATGCTGGGGGAGTAAAGAAAAACCAATGCGAACTGTAAAATCAGTCCAAGATATATGACATATGAACGAACGCTCTTTCGGCTGCTCCCGATAGGGGTCGCCACACCGGATCATTGCTCCACATGTTTGATTTGGCACAGTTTTTACGTCGGATGCCCTTCCTGATGCAACCCTCCCCAATTTTTCCGGGCTTGGGACTGGCACTGCAACTCCAGTGGTTCCCTAGCCGGGAATTGAACCCGGGTCATAGTGGTGAGAGTGCTGTGGTCTAACCACTAGTCCACCAGGGACCCTGGTGCAGCTTGTCATGTGACCAGGAAACCAGAAAGCACAGAGCCCTCTGTCCTGAAGACCTGGAAAACTTAATTTTAACTGAGCTGGTTATATTATATTGGCTCAGACCTGAATTGAATCAATACGAATAGGATACTGAATTGTATTGGATCAGTAGTGAACTGAAGTGTATCAAAGTATAGTTACTTATGTAACTGTGTGTTTTTGTACCGTATCATATACTACATTTACATTTATGGCATTTGGCAGACGCCCTTATCCAGGGCAACTTACATTTTTATCTTATTTATACAACTGAGCAGTTAAGGGCCTTACTCAAGGGCCCAGTAGTGGCAGCTTGGCGGTGCTGGGGATCGAACTCATGACCTTCCGCTCAGTAGCCCAACGTCCTAACCATTGAAGGCGATTCACACCCCTATAGTACACATAAACAAGCACGCACAGCATAAAGAAGTAAGCAAATGCCAGACTGTCAGCTCGCTGTGGAACAAGCAACAGGCTTTGTTAAATGTAGTGTTTCTGACAATAGTGTCACACGCTATGCACACGGTGCACACTATGCCATGGCCACAGCTACAGTTTCCGCTTTTCAGTGTGTTATAGTAACATTTGTCAACAATGAAGAAAAGCCATGTAAGCAACAGGAAACAAAGAGAGATGTTTGGGATCGTATTAATTGAAAGATGAAAATGTTACGGCCACGACATTGGCTTTTTTCCCTCCTCATAAAGTGAAAGAAGAGCTTAAGCTGAAGAAAGAAAGAGACAAAGACTTAGGCTTGACCTTATCGTATGAGGTTGGCATTTTGTATTGTTCTCAACACCGTGGAGTCTTTTCCGTTCTATTCATGCACTTAGTCACTGTCAACCTCCAGCTACAGAGTGTTAAAGCCACTGTTTCTGAATAAGCAGAGAAGAAAAAGAAAACATTTTATCTGCCCTTCTAGGCCTGCACAAATGACTGTATTTGAATTATGTGCATGATATTTTGCCTTCTTTGATGAAGTGAACACAATGACTGATATTGTTGAGTTCTGCTAGAGTGAATTATGAAATTGTATTTATATTTATTTATAATATAATTGTGCTTATATTTATTAGTGAATATAAAATGAGCCGATTTTTCCTAGTACAGTAGTAAAAGCTTATAATGTACAATGTGAAATAAAAGGCTAAGATGTGTAATGATTGAACAAAATCCTTTTATTAAATCCTTAAATCCTTTTATTAAATCCATGAAATAACTGTCAGAAATAATTGTGATTTCAATTCTGAGAAAAAAATGAACATAAAACATATTTTAGCTTCATTGAAAAAATGCTAAGCAATTTGACTGATTAGCATCAAGCAGTGAAAAATCCCCTGACAGAAGATCAAACTGTAAAAAAAAAAGTGCTGCTATTTTTACTCAAAGGACTAAAATTACCAGCACTCCATGGTGTCTAGTAGTTGAACGCTAACCTTGCAATCCAGTAACTGCTACTTTAGCAATTATTCAGATTTAGCAAATTCAGTTTAAGCTTCAAATCCAAAATTCAACGCTACTCCCCATCTCCTTTCATTATACTTTTTTAACAAATACTTCTCAGACATCTCTCTTCATTTGCTTTTGAAGGAACACCAGAGTGTATCAAGTAGCTTATCTCTCAGCAGGATAGCTAGCAAGCTTCGGCTACAGTTCCTCACATCAAAGCCACCTTCTTTATCCGGCCCACACACTTTAGCTTCTGACAGCCGATATTAAACACTATCGCAGGTAAAGGTGAGGGACATGGATTCCCAGTGATTCGGCTTTCTCCACATGTCATGTACTGAGCTGGGTGTGTTGAAGGCAGAGTGACGTTAATCCTAAACGTTAAAAAAAAAAAAAAAAAAAAAAGGTCTCTGTTTTGTCCTTCTGGGGGACAAGTCCCAGTAAACCCCTGTAAGTCCCACATTGTTTATTATTCACTGATTCAGTTTAATTATGAATTATTCATGTTAATTATTTAATCAGTCCTACAAATTAGTCAGCAACTACAATAAAATGAGTAGGAAAGGTTCATACTTACAAGAGAGGAGTGTAAGTCTGGTCCAGCTGATGGTTCCTGGACGTTTAAGGGTTTAAAGATTTTAAGTAGAACCCTAAAATATTTTTATTTTTTTAATTTCAGAAAAGGTAGAATCATTAAGCATACAAGGAACCTTCAAGCCTCCCCCTTTTTTTCTCTAAAAGTATAACGATAAACAGCAAACCGGGTTCATCTATGAGTCTGAATTCTGATCGATTCAAGATTCAGATTCTTTTTATGTATTATTATATTATATTATATATTATCATTATTCTTTTCTGTTTTGTTTTTTTTTTTGAGAAAAAAATATATTTAAAAATAGCTCATTTAAAGAATATATAAAGAAATGCATACTTTGTTTCATAAAAAAATCTACATAAAAATCGATAATTTTTTTTAAATTAACGTATTAAATAAATGATTTATTGTGGAATAAAAATAGAGAAACTGGATTCAGACTGGTGGCAAAATACTGAATTATTACTGTTCAGACACTCACTTTTTGCAACATTGCTTTTTTTGTTTAGTTTATTAATTTTTGAACAATTTTATAAGGATATACATGCTTAATACTACTACTACTACTACTACTACTACTACTAATAATAATAATAATAATACGTTTAAAGTTAAAGAACCTTGTAGGTTCTGTATGGAAGTGCTTTCATTTGAGTATTTTTCCCCTCACACACAGCCTCAAGTAACTTCCAAACTAATCCATGCAATACTGCTGACAAAAGTTCACAGGAAATTAATACATCTCCAGTGTGTGCTGGTTTGATAGCTGTGTTTTATATCGGCTAAGTCAGCTCAGACAGTTGCTAAGCTAAATTGTAGCACTTTGATACAATCGAAAACGTGCCTGCTGTGTGTGTGTGTGTTATCTCTGCTAAACTGACTAGCTAGATAAACAGACTGAACTGAACTGACTTAACACTGAATAGTTGGCAGAAAATCAGTGGCTACAGGTGTGTGTGTGTGTGTGTGTGTGTGTGTGTGTGTGTGTGTGTGTGTGTGTACGTGTGTGTGTGTGCATGACAGAAGTCCGTATACATTCATTCAGGGTTGCTAGCAAAGTGAGAGCACAATGTTCAGTTCCTTTATAAGTCAGTATGCTAGTTGTTACGCTAGTCACCCGGTATTTTCTTATGAAATGGTCTCTTCTAGTTTATGTTAAAAGGACACATCCATGGAACAGGATGTGTATTAATTAATGTATTAATGTTTTGCTAGTTTAGCATGTAAATAGTTTTAAAGAAACTAACTACATTAAAATAAATATTAATGCTAACAGTACCATTCTACCACCATGCTAATCATAGTGAATGTAGCTAATTCAGACAAACACCAATATCAACTGAGACTATATGAGGAATAAAAAGTGTCACCTGACAATACAAAGCGGATGTATGAGGTAAATCATGGGTAAAAAAAAGAGTGATGGCTAATTCTTTGGACACGATACCTCAATAACAGAATAATTATATTTTGGCCCTGGGTAATTACCATTTTGCTCCTGCCTCGTTCATTTCAAATTACGCTGTTTTGATATGGTGCTCTGATTAAAATTCATAAAAAATGGGCTTTAAATATGCTGTTAACATACATATGAAAGGAAGTTAATGGCTTGACACTAATTACAGGATGATCCCTGTTGAGGACGATTTTAATTATATGGGCTCGAATCCGATTAGAGCTGTCTCTACGACTTACGGTTTAGGAAGTCGAGATACGTGCAGCATATACACGACAGGCCGCAAGTTTGAAAGCTGCACAGACTTTGTGACACTTAACTAGAGAAATATAGACAGAAAAAGGGTTTCTTTGAGCAATTAGCAATAGTGTACAACTACCTAATTCTGAAGCTGCATAAATTCTGCATTTATCAAAGTTGGACATGTCAGAAAGTTGGACAGGTTCAAGTATTCTTTCATCAACTTTCAGTAGATTTGTTCCTCATGTCATTCTAAGTGAATTATTTATTATTTATTAGTGTTATTTGAGTGCTTTATGGACTTTTCCATATTATGAAGCATTAAATTGGATTTATTCAGGATTTTACAAGCTAAACAAAATAGACCATTATGTCAAAATGGACAAGGTAGTTTTCAAATAAAAAATACACAAATCATGTTTTAGTTCTACATCCGAATTTCTATTAAGCTGCTTGGTGATGTTCACTATAATGTTTGACACCTGAGCATCACCTGACCACCCACATGTGGTTCTTCCACAAACTGTTGCCACATAGTTAGAAGCACAGAATTGTGTAGAATGTCTTTGCATGCTGTAGCATTACAATTTCCCTTCACTGGAACTAAGAAACCCAAACCTGTTCCAGCATGACAATGCCCCTGTGCACAAAGTGAGCTCCATGAAGACATGGATTGCCAAGGTTGGTGTGTAAGAACTCGAGTGTCCTGCACAGAGCCCTGACGTCAACCCCACTGAACACCTTTGGGATGAACTGAAACATTGGCCTCCTCACCCAACATCAGTACCTGACCTCACTTATGCTCTTTCTGAATGATCACAAATCCCCACAGTCACGCTCCAAAATCCAGTGGAAAGCCTTTTTAGAAGCGTGGAAGTTATTATAACAGCATTATATCTAGAATGGGATGCTCTAGATTTAGTCACAAGCACATGTGGATATGATGGTCAGGTGTCCACATACTTTTGCACATATAGTGTATATTGTTAAAAGCACTATTCAAATAAAATTGAATTTAATTGAATTCAGAAAAGGCCCGACTGCGTTAATATGCACCTCCTTTGCCATAAAACTCCCAAGATAGCTCTGTTGTGACTAATTGGTTTCCAAAGTCACGTAATCAGTCATGAAGTATGACAGAGTTTCACCAGGTTTGCCAAGAAGAATGCAAAAGTTACACATGCAAAGCTGGTATAGACTCGCAGCCTATGCAGTTTTCATTTGTAAATTTGGAAAACTACACCCATTTTTCATTTAGTTAAGAATATTTTGTGTAGAAGGAATATTATGGTGATGTCCAGAGTCCCCTCTAATGGGGTGAATACTTATGCTTGACACATATATTGTGCATATATGATCTAGATCAGTTCCCCAGTAGCATACGCTGCTCACTCTGCCATAGTAATCGCTAATCACGTTAACCGGGTTGGATTTGTAGCGCATGAGCATTTGGCGGGTGCACAGTTGGGATAAAAAGAGGTCTCTGCCTGCGGACATGGAATAGGAGCCAGTCACTGAAATCCTTGCATATGGAAAGCAAAGGGATGAACCATAGTGTTGGTTATGCAAACAGAGGAATGTGCAGGTTAGAGTTAACTCAAATTGAATTAAAAATAGTTCTATGTAATCAGTCTCCTGTGCTGTGGCTAGATTATGTAATGTAGTGATTCTCAAAGTGGGTTAAACTTTGTTACATTGCTGGAAATCACAAACCCCCTGTAATGTTTTTTGTTGGGGGAAATTTTAATGAAAAAAGCTTTATGGCTTCAACAAATCGCCAAAAAAATCATTGTACACATTTATATAATAAACCATATATTTGAATAGCTAGACTATGTTCATTAAATTAATCTGTCCATGGGTCATCCATGGAATTTCTTCCTACAGTTAATAGTTGGTTGTGGCTACAAACAGTTTGTGAACCCTTGATGCAAGGAAGAAACACCTGTGGAGTCTGTGGTGTTATAGGAAAATCATCAACAATGGGGTGGTGTGTAGCTTAAAACCAAGTGGAGATACTGTTACCACCCTGAAGTTATGAATTTCTTTTGTTCAATATTTATTTATTTATTTATTTTTAAATCTGGTTATATGGAGTGTCCGCATTAATACAAGTCCCTGTGTAATGAAATGTTGTTACCATAGAAACATTAACATTTTGGAACGAGTGCATTAATAGTACAGAATAATATAGCAAAATGAGTCAATAATCTTCTGACCAATCAGAATTCAAAAGTGCTGTTGGATAAGTAATGGGTAGCTAATGTGATCCTTCCCAAGCTGA
>CM074970.1:11943755-11953864 GCA_037577455.1 Pangasius macronema
TAATCTTCTGACCAATCAGAATTCAAAAGTGCTGTTGGATAAGTAATGGGTAGCTAATGTGATCCTTCCCAAGCTGAGGCTTAGCTCAATAAATTCTGCTTTCTAATTCCATTTCCAGAGAAAATCACAGGGTTTTTTTTTTCCCCCTCATTAACCAGTGATTCTATTTTTGACCCAGGGTGTTGATTCTCAACTGACTGGCTAATGTCATACCTCAAATACGAGACCTCAGGCCCAGTCTGTGATTTTGTTCAATAAAACCGCATTCAAATCCCATTCTCAGAGAAAATTACAGTATAATTTGATTTAACCCTATTCTGCCTGTGCCTGCCAGGAAATCCTGTCTTTTTCTGACCCAGATTCTATGTAGTGTGGCGAATTTCTTAAACAAAGAATATCAAGACCTGGATTCTGCATATTTTTTTCCACACTTGCACTGATACACTTGATAGGAACTGAACAACAGACGAACAGGGATTACGGTGTTTAATAATGCATTCTCAATTTCCTTTATAGAGTACTGGGAGACAAATAAAGTGTACAGAGTTAATAAAGCACAGAATCAAGAGGAAATACATCAAATAGAGTAGAAAATAACGCAGCCCTGTGTTTCTCGTTGCAGCTTTGAGTCATTATGACCTTTGTGATTTGAAAGATAAGGTAGAAGTTGATTTGCTTGAATCCCTCAGGGTGCTCTCTTCCCAGAGAACAAAGCTGATTAAAGAGTCCCATAGTCCAGGAATAAGAGACTACAACTATTCTGCGTGAAGGTGGTTAAAATGGCAACAAAAAGCTTTGAACATCGGAGAGAGACACAAAGTACGGAAAAAGTATAAATGAACGTGCATACAGTAGCATTGCCTTCAGAGCAGAGCTGTTCGTCAAAGTGCTCCATGGTGCTGGAGAGCTCATGACTTCGGGGCTTGTAATAAAGGTTTAATGATGTGCATCTATTTGAGGAGCGCTTCGGTCTTCATGAACCATCCATAATGGTGATCTAAAAAAAAAAAAAAAAGGTTTAATCAGATTTTTTATGGAAATGCAAGAACTATGATGGCACAGAGGACGAATGTCCTGCAAAAAGATCACTGTACCAGAGATTTTTGGTACTTCGGTCAATACCGAAGTTTGCAGAGTTTGCAAAGAATTATCAGTGAGCGTGTTTATTAAAAAATGAGTGCAAGATGCCATGACTTGCACCTTGACTCATGAGCAAAGTGTAGACCCTAAGAAGCAAGGTGGACAGGAGAATGCTTGTCTCAGCACTCAGTGCTCGCAGAAGTGAACTGCTCCTTGCTCATGAATAACTTTGCGTAAGTGCAATTCACAGCACCTTGCATTCATTTTTAATGAGCATGCTCACTGATACTTTATGCAGCTTGCTTCACATTAATCATACAAATATGTGCACTGTCATTTCCTTCCGTGTGTTGATTAGCGTGACAGTGTGCGCTAGGCTTATGTCACGTAGAATGGTGTTTTAATTGCTAGCTTGCCTAGGTAAGTGTGCATTCTTTGCACAGTGAATGTCATGGTTTGATCAAGTTGTTGGTCATGTGCCAAAATGAAATAGATAAGAATAGCTTCAATTGCAAATGGTGTAAATATCAGCTGTCAAATTATCCACAATGCACACACTGTGGACACACAATGTTGTAATGTTTGAATACTAATCCATAGAAATGGGAAATTCAGCCAACCGAACAAAATTCACTAAATTAATCAGTGATCATTTCCATATGATGAGGCTCCTGTTCGTCAGGAGATAAGACAGTGGTACTGATGTGGATGATGCTTATGAACGTGATTACACATTTTCAGTCTTACATTGTCATATTTATTATTTCTATATTTTATGTATTTAATGAAATGCAAATGACATCAATAAATAGCGGTTGCATTTAGCTTAGTGTTATACAGGAACTTTGTAGGGTTATTTTTTTTTGTAATTGTAATTATGTCTGCCGTAGGTGTCTATGGCAGTGATTGGGGCACAAAAACAGGACAATCAACCATGGCAGCGATGTCTGCTGTGTATAATTGTGGCAGTATTTAATTAGCACATTCTTACACCGAGAACCATGTAATCTGTGATTGTATTCTCACAGGGTTAAAGCAACAAAACAAAGAAATGAACAATATGGGTTTGATTAACTGGTCGCATTTTATTTTTAGCCATTCATACGTTGTGATTGGTGACAGCTCAAATTCGGAGATATTCTTGTTTGTTCATGTTGCGTGCTCAGTGGCCTTGTTTGTTTCATTTGGAAAGTGCTGAAGGTCCAGGCCTCCCTAAACAACTACACTTGCTGTTGACAAAGAGGATTAGCTTGTGTTTTGACATGGATATTATTTGCTTAGTATTGATCTGTCCTTAATGTGTTGCACTCCGCTCTCCTGCACGGACTGAATAAATAGTCTCAAAGGCATGGCAAGGAGTCTCAGCCCTCCCAAAAGCAGCGGGCAGTCTTTAAAGTGAACTCAATCACGGTCCAGCCTGCTTTTAAACCGAGTCATTATTAACATTCTGCTTACAAAAGTCACAGATTCGAAATGCAGTCAACCAGAAATGAATGCCCTGTTTAAAATTCAGCCACAAGAAACATAATGTCCTGTTTACTTATGTAAGAACAAAGGCAATATTCGTACACTAAGTACACTAAGTATAAATCATGATGGAACTTCACAGACTTGTTTGTTAAAGGTATACTCCAGGGTTTTTCTATGCAATCTATATTCAGTGCGACTGTAGCGTATATTTGATTACCAAAGGCAAGAATTTTGGCGTTTCCCTGTACTAAGAAAAAAACAAAAAAAACCCTGCTTACATTAAACTTATTTTAAACAGAAGTAGGAATGAACCGATGAGTATTATCCAAAGTATTAATCACTCAGGGATGTCATGGAACATCTGATTTAACTCTGTTATTATGTCCCCGGTTTAAAAAGTGGCCATGAAAAGTGCGTCTTCATGCGCTTAGTATGCTAGGCTAATTCTTTATACGGTTAGCTAGCTGATTTTAAATGAAGTGTATTAGCTAGCTACATTTGTTATTTGTTATTTGTTCGTCAAGAACAGTATACTGGGTGAAAATAAGAGCTGTTCTTTTCAGTCTAGCATTAACTGCAGACATTTTTCACACCTGGCCAACATTTCTGGCTAACATTGATGAACTCCTTGTGCTTAATTTTATGTTTAAGATATTTGATCATGTTACTTGTATTGTAGGGAGATGCTCTAGTTCCTTCTCTTGATATTTTCAATGAATACATTTTGCAGTTCGCTTTGCTTTGATTGTCAAATGGTTAAACATGAAATATGCCATATCACTTTTATGGTGTCGTCTGTTATTAGCATGACAACATACATTAGGATTACGTCACGTAGTATGACTTGGTATCGGAGCATTTTTTTAAGAGTTCAAGCAAATTGGCAGGGTTTCAGTATGGTTCCTGATACCAGTGTCAGCATTGATGCATCCTTAAATAGATATATGGAGGGCAGTTTTCATATTCCTCCATCTAAGAAAGTAGTCCATCTCTGACAAGATGCTAATTTTTGAAGCATAACAGCACAAAAATATGTTTTGCGATATAGGTTTATTGACACGTCAACGACTGCCCCAAGACTTCCGTTATAAGTCAGTATTGAGTAAACAGTATGTAGTTATTTTCTCAGTACTGGACAATATGTCACATCTGGGTCAAACACATTACAGATGTGGTAGCTAGACAGAAATTTATTGTATTCCTTTAAAAGCCCAAAGATCATAATGTACCGTTTTTGAGTAACTACTTCACTGTGTCACTCTAGCAATCGTCACATTAATGCAGCTAAAGATTTTTCTCCTGGCATTTACCCTTAACATCTCCAGTTCCTATATGAATCATCTGCCCTATGATTACACTTAAATATCATGTAGACTTTCAATGCCGTGTGTATCCCAAAGGATTTTCTTCCACATTGGATGACTAATGTATTGTGTTTTTAAAATAAGGAGTAGGCTGGATTGTCTGTGCCCCCGAGGTTTCTCTGCAGCTTAAGGTGAAGATATGCTGGGCTGAAATGAGGATATCAGATGCGGAATTCCATCAGTCACTTAGACAGGCGTCCTTTCCACATGCGCTTCACCTTGGCTTGCCGAGTGAGGGATGGCAGCCTCCGAGCTCTTGTGATTGTGTTTTTTTTGAGGGTTACTTACCAGCAGATCTCTGACTGATGGGTATTCTCACTCTGGCAGACATATGATCACACCATGACCTTAGGGATCTTACTCGGAACTCGTCTTGACTTTCAAGTTTAGATTGGAGAAACACAAGGTTAGCCTTTACTAACGTTTCCAACGTTTGGTCTTAAAATTAAATATATATGTATTATAATATGGCTTTTGGTCAACTTCGAATGCGAATGCATACCGCGATGTTGATTTATGTGTAGTTGTGTAGGAAAAGCCATCAGAATACACTGTGGCTGAATTCTGGCAAGCAGCCAAAAGGACTTAAACAATCCATTTCCTTAAGCCAAAATTGCATTTTTTATATCTGTTTATTTTGTGTACGCATCCCGTTTAACAAATGCATTGATAAAAATAGTCAGTGTGCCTAATGATGTCTAAGTGTGACTTTGTCACACAGTGAATGGCATACTTTGATCAAGTTGTTGTATAGATAAATACCATAGCAAAATGGTGTGTAATCAGTTCATTTTGCAATTAGATTTCCAATGTGCTCCCACACCACATTGTAGTTTTACTTTTTGAAATTGCTATAACATTATTCATGGTTGGGATACATACATATTTCAGTTCAGGAAAGTATATGTAAGTATAAATGTTTTTTTCTTCCCCAGGCCACCATGAATATTTGATCAACATTGAACCATTTGTCAAATTTATTTTCATTTTTACACCTTGTAACTATCAGTAGTGATTTATTATGCTAGTAGTACATCAACCTTAACGTGTTTCTCTCCAATACTTAGATTTTCTAGTATATCAAAAATAAACTGCATGTGTATTCTCCCCAAGTCTACATTACTATAAGCCTTTATCATATTCAGTTAATTGTTTTTTTTTTATCTAATTTTGGCTAAATTTGAAGGTAATGTTTATAGGTGCCACTGCTGGGCCCTTGAGCAAGGCCCTTAACCCTCAACTGCTCAGTTGTATAAATGAGATAATTGTAAGTCACTCTGGATAAGGGCGTCTGCCAAATGCCGTAAATGTAAATGTAGCTTGGGGGCACGATGGCGTAGTGGTTGGCACTGTTGCCTCACACTGTTCAGGTTTGGGTGTTTGAATCCTGCTTTCGCCCTGTGTGCGCAGAGTTTGCATGTTCTCCGCATGCTTCAGGAGTTTCCTCTGGGTACTCTGGTTTCCTCTCCCATGCATTGTAGGCTGACTGGCATTTCCAAATTGTCTGTAGTGTGTGTGTGATTGTGCCCTGCGATGCATGTTTATAGCTTGGTGAAGGCGATCTAATCTTATGGAAGTTCTCTCACCATATGAGAGTTCGATAAAATGTATAAAATGATAAAATGGCTTCAGTTAAGCTGCTGTTTTGTAGCTACCATTTTATTTGATCAACAATGATTTTTGTATCTCTTGATCCCCAGAAGCTAAAACAACAAAACAGGCAGCCTGTGTGTATTGCTAGTTAACAATATATTATGATTCTCCTGAGAGATGTGAAGCCACCACATGTTTTCTTCATAGGTCAGACTTCTGTATTTTACTCGCTTGTACACGATGGTATAAACCAATCACAGAAAGACTAACTGTCCCGTCTCTCATTGCGGTAGGAAATATGACAAAAAGCGTATAAAGCGTTCCTTGCCATTGGAATCTATAGAGTTGTTAGGATTTGTAGACGTGATTTCCCAGTGAGATGGTGAATTCTTTACCATTGTATCATTTGAGAGTGGTCTTATCAAAAGTTGAAAAGCTAGTGTTCATTTTTGAGTAAACAAATGCCAATGACAACATAAAAGATGACATATACCATGTTAAATAAATGTATCCTATAAGCAGCGAAAGCCATACAGTGTTTTATCGAGTAGAGCCCTCTAGCACTGCGGAAATGGCAGTCCCTGCTAGTAAAATGGCCATCAGATACAGCCGACAGCATAATACGGCCTGTGTCAGGCTGCTTTGTGGAGAGGGGTTGGGCCACATTGAAAGGACAGTGGAGCAACATATCCGTCAGATGGTATGGGCATGTGGCTTGGCTGCCCTGTGGATCTCAACCTGGAAGTCCCTGATGGATCTGATTGCTGTCCTTTGGGAGGACAGATGGTGTGTTTTGAGGTGTATGCGAATATGTGTGTATGGACACTGAACAAGGAAATTTAATATTTCGTGATCTGGTTATGCTAGGCCCTGGCTTGAGCCTTTCTGTCTGTTCATGTTTTTGCCTACCTTGCCTATTTATTTTATTCTAAATCAAGGATGAGAAGTTTATAGTCCAATATAGTATATAGTTTATTAGATATTTGGGCAGAAGTTAACTGCTGAGTATTATAGGTATAATAAGGTTGACATTAGCTAACACACAGAATACTGTGGAGACTACAGAATCTAAGCCTAATGATAAGCAGCCTAAAAACAATTATTATTATTGTGAAATTTTCTGTAAGGAGACATTAATTGAACATTTATAGAAGGAGTCTTCAGTGTCAGCACCTTGTAACAGTCAACAAGAAACATGTTCATCTATGGGAAAGTCTTCAGCTCTTTCAAATTGCTGGGTAACATGACAAGCTGTACTTTTTGTCTTATTCATTTCAAGAGAAAGAAAAAAAGAGGCTGATAAGGGAACGACTGTTTATAGCCCCTGTAACATAAGTACATTGTCCTGGATTGAACAAAGTGCCTACAAGGGGTTGTAATTTACATTGATATTTACCTATTTTTCATATTGTACATCTATAATAGACTAATAAATCACAGCACCTTGTGATGAATCATTTTCCTGTAACAGCATACCCTGTCATGTTTTACTCCTTAGTTAGAAGGCTGATACTGGACCACAGATAGGCACAACGCTTATGAAAATGTGTTTTTCAGTCCACCAGAAACCATTACTGGATCTGCCAGCAGCCCTCAGTCTCCATCACTGTCTCACATCCCTGTACGCGACCTGAATGAGCTGTCATGAAACACACACACATCCTTATCCAAGGCCTAACACGAACACACTCCTATCACATACCTGAATGAACTGTCACTGCAGCCAGCCAGCCTGGGGCCCATAGAGTGATCACAGCGCACTATCACCCACACTCGCAATCGTGTCCTGTCTACCTGAACGACCTGCCAATGCACTTACACACTTCAGACGTACATTATAGGCATCCAGCGGAGCAGAGAAGTGGTGCTGGTGCATCTACGGTCTGTCACCCAGAGGCCGTTCTTCAGTCACATACTCACTATTGATCCTCGTCCTGGAGCTGATTGAAGAGGACCCCTTGTCACAAGGAAGAGTGAGTGAGGTTAAACATAGTGAAGGGAAAAAATAATCAGTACTTAAATGCATGAAAATCAGATGTTTACATACATTATTGACAGATGCATAGATTTTTTTTTTTTTGAAAAAATGCAAAATGCGCTTATAAAGACTATTTTTCATTTGTCCGAAAGTTTCAGTACGAATATCTAGTGTTCGTCTGAGTTTTGAAAACAATTCTGATACATTCATTAATGTATTTTTGGTGTTGATGATTATATTTAGCTCCATTTAACATTTCTTATATTACTAAAAACTCTGCTTTCAAACTGGCCACCAAGAGCAATGAGTCCTGAATGTCTGCCTGTCCAGTATTTATGCTCAGTACATAGGATATAACATAACATTTATAATGGATGTCACTACATATCACGAGACATACGAGTTATCTTTTTATAAACTCTAAACCGGTTCTTTTTCACACTCTGTGATTAAAAACCTATTGGAAATTGGCTACTACTTGCAAGTAATGTCACTTAATGCACATACAGTGTTTGTTTTGGCAGCTTTATTCCTAATCTGTCCAATATTTTCTAACAGGATGATAACTCTGACAATACAAACTAGCTGAATGCTAAAAGCTAGCTGCCATCATGCTTATGAACAACAGCGTTATTTATATGTTACATAGCATAACTCTGCCAATTCAAATAAGCCAAATGTTAATAGCTAGCTTTCTCCATGCTAACTAACAACATCTTTATTCCCTGTCTCTCAAATTTTAGCTAGCATGACAATAACTATGAGGACACAGACTAGCTCAATGCTAATCGCTAGCTGCCACCTTGCTAACTAAACAGCTTTATTCCATTTCTCTCTAATGTTAGCTAGCATGATTATGATGATGACTCTGCTATTTACCGGGCTGTCACTATGCTAACTAACAACATCTTTATTCCCTGTCTCTCAGATTTTAGCTAGCATGACAATAACTATGAGGACACAGACTAGCTCAATGCTAATCGCTAGCTGCCACCTTGCTAACTAAACAGCTTTATTCCATTTCTCTCTAATGTTAGCTAGCATGATTATGATGATGACTCTGCTATTTACCGGGCTGTCACTATGCTAACTAACAACAGCTTTATTTCTAATCTCTCAAATGTTAGCTAGCATGATAATAACTCTGAGGATACAAATGAGCTAAATGCTAATATCTAGCTGTAACAATACAAACTGCCTAGATATATAAGAAGTGATTAGCAGACTGATTTCCATGTTGGCATAAAAAAAAACAAAAAAAACATACAAACTGTACTTCGATAAAGAACCTTGTCTTTGGAGCATGGATCTTTTTTTTTTTGCCGTTGAATATATAAATATCATGAAAATTCAGCGTTATTCAACGACAGAAATTTGTTTGTGACCGCACTAATGGAAATACATTAAGCCTAGTGCTTTTTGTGATGGATGAAAACAAAAACACTATGTTCTAAAAGCAAAATATCATCATACTGGAAAAATGCATTATGAAGGCTTCAGAAATTAAGAATCAGATAACAGTTGCAATCGAAATAGCGTCAGCTTGTGAGCTGCTGGGGGTGGGGGAGGGGTAAGATTGAAAAGCCATCTTTTTTAGAAATCTCATTAAAGACACTTCATTTTATAAGCAGGCTGCATTACTTGACTAATCCAAACGAAACTGCATGAACTGCATACATTCATCACTGAGGGAGTAAACCTGCTCTGTGCGGTAATTCAGCGCCACTAGAATCTCATCAGTTTCTGGAGAGGAGGTTCGTGCGCTTTCATCATTTTCACGTTTGCTGTTTGTACTTCAGAGTTTTTAGGCTTGAAATGGGACTTCAGGAAGACACACGAGGTCTGTATTTGCACATAGACAGACACAGTGCGTGTCAGAGGCATGTGTGTGCAAACATGTAACAGACAGGCAGAGTCGAGTCCCGGGCTGCCGTGTTTTTCCTCTTTAGTTCAGAGCTTCTCTGTCAGAAAGCATGTCGTGATCCCTCGCCTCCCCAGAGAGACAGCGAGAGAGACAGAGAGAGAGAGAGAGAGAGAGAGAGAGACAGAGAGAGAGAGAGAGAGTGTCACATGCTGAGCATTAGCTTCAGAGTGAGTTAACGATGGACCAGTGTCAGAGCAACACACCTGCCTGAGGCCACACTCTTCACATGCGCTCACACACACACACACACACACACACACACACACACACACACACACACACGCACGCAAACAAAAAGAGTCCTCACAAAGTTAACTCTTTGCCTGCTTCTGCTGTGGTGCACTGTATTAATATATTATATACAGCTGTCACTATACATTCTTGTTCAGTAACCTCTGTATTTTAGGTCATATTTATTTTTCAGGTCATTTCTTCCCCTGCTTGCAACAGTTAAGGTCTTTACTTTATTTCCTAATGTCTAGTGTTGTACTTTATTATACTATTATTATAATACTTTTATTGTGGCATAGACTGCAAAAATACAATTGCATTCTTAATCATAATTACTTATATAGTATATGTCATGACTGTGTTATTAATAAGTGCTATAATATGTACTTGTATCCCTGGCAGCTCCATGTCCAACATTCTCCTACCAATATACTCACTCTCCCTCCTCTGAACATGTCCAAACCATCTT
>CM074970.1:11961614-11972630 GCA_037577455.1 Pangasius macronema
ACCTTCAGTGGACCAAGACCCTTCTGTAAATGTTCTCCAACCTTATTAGACATTATGGAAAGGGTCTGTTACATGCTGTTACATGGTACCATCAATAATAAATGTGTTGGTGTCAATAAACCAGTGTCTTGCACCAAATATTGTACTATAGAAATTCAAAAGGCGTTTGTGCCCTGTCTAATGTGAGTATAATGTGAGTATAAGTTTTTGTAAGTAGAGTTATTACTGACTTTGGGAAGTGTCAGTGTTATGAGGTCTTCATTAAGAAGTAAACATGTTTTGGCAATTGTATCCACATCAATGCCCTGGGCTATCCGTTTTGGGGGTCTAGAGTTGCCAATGTTGTAATCCCTCTAGCCCCATGTCAGCATGACCAACTAAATCTGTCCTCTGCTTACACGTACTCTTTATCCTATTTACCCTGAACCGTTCTGGTCTATAACTGCACCCTCCGGAGGGGAATGAGGCCAAGTCTGGCTAAGAGAATGGCTCAGACACCCTGGAGGCTGCTGCGAGGCATTGCTAATGGGTTTAAACCACTTGGCTAATCTGTCAACAAGTCACAATCTTTTGCTCATTGAGTTTGCCCGTTTTTGGGGTTGGTGAGTAAGCTTCAAGCTGTTCGGTGCAATGGGGCGTATTTGATATATTTGAAAGAATGGTATTTGCCACTGTTTCCACGTTCTAAAGCAATAAGCGGCATCCACGCAAAGGGGATTACCGCCACTCATCCAAGGGCTTTCAGGTTTAGTGATGGAAAATTTCCTTGCATTTAAATTTATTTATTGGATTCATTCCAACTCACCACATCATAACACCCAGAACATGTATGCTCCTTGCTCGATCTGCATCTGAGTACCACTTTTAATGTGAAACGTCATCAAGATCACATTACAAGTCCATTTCTCAAGAAGTCACTGCATACTATAAGACTATTAAGTGGCATGGATGATTTAGTGCTTCATAGACATAGCAAAAGCAATGACATAGGTTCCTGACAGTGGACTGAAAAAGATCCTTCCACACTGAGAGTGCATTATAATTATAATTGAGTCATATAATTGAGCAATTTTTTTTCCCTTCACAGCAAGGATCTCACAAAGGTCGCTGCCAAGCTGTCACTTTTTTCCTCATATCGTTTGAATGACTTATTTTAAACACGGCAATAAATAGGACACTTTCTCGTTCACATTCCAAAAGAGCAGTAAAAAATGATGGAAATTAAAATGAAAGTAACCCCAACCTTTTGCAAATAGATGGCCAAATATCCCCATAAAAGTCCACCTTGGATGATTCTATGCGCGTCCGAAATTCACATCTGTTCATCTTTTTGATCCGTTGTCAAGATGATGGGCCCTTGCGATAAGGCGGAAATAAAATTGGGATTATTAGGGCAGCCATTAGTGCCCTCTACACAGAGCAGCTCCTTTAGGAGCATGTTTTTTTAGGGTTATGTTTCATACATTTGCTGCTTTGATGGGCAAAAAGGTGAGGAGGCAAGTGCGATAGAAGTAGTAAGACGAAAATAACACAAATGGCATCCAGAAATTCTTATATAAGACCTTATGTCAAACCAAGGGAAAGCAGAGTTGTTTAACTCCCAACTAACGTCCTCTTCTGGAGAGCTTCAAGCTAAGTTAATGAATACACGTGTAGCAGTGAGGGCGTGGTCACGTGCTGGCTATGAAGGTAGGCGTTGCGAGATCAAGCAAGTAATGTGTGAATGGCTACACCTATGTGGCTAATAATGAAGCATATTTATGTTCTGTTTGTGTTTCAGTGAGAGAATGAACAGATGCCATAAGTGTTAACATTTTTTTTTTATTTGCTAAATGAAAAAATAAACAGTAAAAATACTCATAAATTAAAAAAAAAGGTTGCATCGCTGTCTCTAAAACCTGCCTCCTGCTTCCTCATACTGCCCTTTCTGCTGAACAGGTATTACACTGGTGCCAAAATCCGGGTTTGAGGAAGATACATCGTCATTAAACCCCTTCACCAAACAAACAGAGTAAAAATACACCGTATACAACAGGATAGATGTTATATATTCCACTACTATGGTTTTTAAAACCTATCCAACAATGCTTAATCCTGCCTGACGAAGAACCTGAAAGATTCTTATTCATTATAATTCTGTTAATATATTCTGTGCCAACAGGATTTCTAAGCACAGGGGATCAGGCTGCCAAAGGGAATTATGGCTTGTTGGACCAGATTCAAGCATTGCGGTGGATCAAAGACAACATCCAGGCCTTCAAAGGAGATCCAAAAAGGGTGACGATATTTGGATCAGGAGCTGGAGCATCATGTGTAAGCCTGCTGACCCTGTCCCATTATTCAGAGGGTATGTAACATTAAATTACCACTTGTTTTAAGAAACATGTTCGTCTTTGTTGTCAGTATATTACTTTCTTGTCACCATGGCAGTGGTTTTCAGAGTGAGATCCAGGGACCCCAGGGGTCTATAAAGCATGGCCAGGGGTCTGCCACTGTGAATTTTGAAGTTATTATATTTATCAGTTAGCCTGTTCGAACAGTTACTTGAATTGAATAGGTCTATCTAAATCTCACTAACTCAAAACCAAGTAGACCTATAAATAATGTCAACCTGATACTAATGTGTTCTGTCAGTGGAGCTCTAGGGCCGCAATAAATAACCAGAATGTGATTGTACAAATTTAAATAATGAGCCTAATAGTTGGATTTTGTTCCTAACATACTTCTGTACTCGTGAGGTTCAATTTATTTTTACAGTTAAACGGGTCTCTGGATGCAAATCCTAAAACAGAACCGTGTGAAATACCATTTGCACATTTTAGGGTCTGAATAATCTTCATTCATGCTAACAACATGGTAATGGCCTGTCAAATAAGATCACGAACATCACCCTGAACTGACTGGCAAGGCTGTCCTTTAAAATATCACGGCCAATAATGTTGAACGCAACAAAATGTGCCAATCCAAGGTTCCATTTCCATTTACAACATTTAATACACTACCTCATCCAGAGCGACTTACAGAAGTACTTTGTAGTCGCTATCAAAAAAAGATCCTCATGCAATTCATTAAGTCCAGGTGTGAGAATACCATCAAGCTAAAACCCTATTAGGGGAGGTTATTACAGCGAGAAAAAAGAATTCACACAAGTCAAGGGATTTTTTTTTTCTTTTACATAACTCTAATTGCTGAGCTCCCGATCTCCAATGTATGAAATTAATGAGTGACCACTGCCCAAACCTTCAGCCTGCTACATGAACTATTACTAATCTAATATTCACACTTGTTTTAGCAATTATAATGGATGAATAATACAACGCCACAAACTGAAGATTCTCCCTCCAGAGTAATAATGCTATTTTGGAGTGCCCTTGGAATGCCCTTGTTTTATTTAGATGCTAAAAATATCGTTCTGAAGCTGTTTAACCACTTAGGACTTTGATAGCACTTTTCAGACACTGAATACTGTCCACTCTTGAAAGCACTCTGGAAGGTTTTTATCCCATTAGAATCTATTTGAATGCAATAGCTAAAAAGCAACCCACTGATGCTCAACATCAGCCTACAAAGCTTACCTTCCGGTGGTAAAAACAGCCCAGATCGAAGTGAAATCTCATAATGGATCAAATGACCTCTGGCAACAGCTTCTCTTCCCCAGAACCTGCAATTCAATCTGGACCGAGGATGTGACACACTTGATTAAGATAATGCAGACGAGACGCACAGTACTCCCCTGCGTTCTTGTCCGAAAGGGTCAGCTATGATTTATGAATATATTTTGAATTATATAATGCATACTGTGAATAGCACTTATGAACACATTATTTCTACTCTAGCCGCTAGAGCTAGAGATCTTTGAGAGATAGGTTTGGGATATGTCTGAGTAGTAATCAACTACTTTCTTATTGTTAACTAATTAATTAAGTAACTAATTGTCAGACAGGCATGGCCATGCTTTTGCCTGTCACTGAAAGATATAAACGAATAAGAACACATTGTTAGGAATAAACAGATACAATTAAAGATCCAGATTACTTTAACAAAAAAAAAAAATCTTACCAAGAAGGTTCACATGGCATCTGCTTGAGTCTAGAAGTTCGCAGAGGTATGCAACAAAAAGTCAGGAGGATTTTTAATATCATGTATGAAGCTCCTGAGACAAACAAGGACCAGATTCATTAAAATGCATTTACAGCATTCATTCATTCATCCTTAGTAACTGCCTGATCAGTGTTGTGGTGGTTTAAGTTAGTCTACTAGTTAGCAGAAACAAAAGTAACAACTGGAGGATTTTAAAAACACTTCTCTATTTGAGACCAATTATGAACCAGAGTGATGTAGCTGAGGTTGAGGAACTGTCACAGCCAGAATTCACATACTATGCTGACAGTTCTGGCATTCCTTCCTCTGGGATTTTTCCAATGATTTCCACTATTTCCAGGGGCCACTTTGGGGTTAAACTCAAAATCCATATACAGATATTTGGAGCACTAATAAGATCTGGATAGTTGTACTGTGTTACACCCCTAGTGTAGACATAGCTTTCATCTACATTTCTGAGAATATGGAACGGATTGAGGGCTCTTTTCCCTTCTGTGTCACTGAATCATCAGCTCCAAGCCTCTAGTTATCTTTTTCTAGGACAAAATCTCAAACATGAATCTACTGCCATGCATGACTGATCTGACAGAGGTCCGATACAAAGGTTTATGTGTTTTTGTCAGTATTCGCATTAGTTGCTCAGTATCCACAAGGCTAAATAAAGTGATAGAAAATGAAAGCCGTTATGAAGATGATAACTCTGTGCTCAGTCGCTCCTCATATTGCCCTGATTGAATCACTAGACTAAGATGATATAAATAGAAAGTATGGGCAAAACATCACACACACACACACACACACACATACAGAGAGAGAGAGAGAGAGAGAGAGAGAGAGAGTTCCTGGTGTGCTGTGGCCTATTTACAAAGTGGCAATACAGGAAAAGTAATTCTTACCCCCAGAAATGTTCATGATGACAACATGAAGCATTGCCATACATTTCAATCTTCAGTTCCACTATATGCTTGCTTTGGGAAGCATAATGAAGTAAGCCCTATGAGATTTTCAAGTTACATATCTGGTGAAAATAAAAAGAAGCCTCAGAAGAAAATCATTCAACAAAAATAACATTATGGAGATCTTTCAAGAAATCCAATAGAGGTCTGGATCAAGAGGAAATGAAGCCCAAGTTATTGGACAATGGCAAGTACTAATAAAATGGGGATATTTGGCTCTGTATTCCAATGCATTGGATTTGAAATGAAACAGTGAAGATAACATTAAAGTGCTAAAGTGTTAAAGTGAGAATCTCATCAGCGGATATTGTTTTTAGTCACGTACAAATATCCTTGAAAAGAATTTCTACCTCATTCTTTGTTTCAAATCCACCTCACTGGAATACTTACCTGAAATGACAAACGTGGTCAGTGTAAGTGGTAACATCCCATGCCTTTTCCCTTTGTCCTGGTTTATTCTCTGCACATTACCATTGAGTTTTAGCATTGATCGGAAAAGTTACACTGGTGCTTCAGCTTTTAGCAAAGTGGTCTGAGTGCACTAATGGCTGCTTATTTCTTCCCGTTTGTAGATCTGTTTCAGAAAGCCATCATCCAAAGTGGCACAGCTCTATCCAGCTGGGCCGTCAATTACCAGCCGGCCAAGTACACGCGCATGCTTGCTGAAAAAGTAGGCTGCAACATGCTGGATACCATAGAACTGGTGGAATGCTTGCAAAATAAGAATTATAAGGAGCTGATCGAGCAATATATCACGCAGGCCAAATACCACATTGCATTCGGGCCTGTTATAGATGGTGATGTCATCCCAGATGACCCACAGATCCTCATGGAGCAGGGTGAGTTCCTGAACTATGACATAATGTTGGGCGTCAACCAGGGTGAAGGTTTCAAGTTCGTGGATGGGATTGTAGATAGCGAGGATGGCGTGTCGGCCAATGACTTCGACTTTGCAGTGTCGGATTTTGTGGACCACCTATACGGTTATCCGGAGGGGAAGGATACACTCCGAGAGACTATCAAGTTCATGTACACTGATTGGGCTGATAAGGAGAATCCAGAGACCAGGCGCAAGACTTTGGTTGCATTATTTACGGATCACCAGTGGGTGGCACCTGCCGTAGCTACAGCCGATCTTCATGCACAGTATGGATCGCCGACGTACTTCTACGCTTTCTATCACCATTGCCAGAGCGAGATGAAGCCAAGCTGGGCAGACTCGGCACATGGAGACGAGGTGCCTTACGTGTTTGGGATCCCGATGATTGGCCCGACTGATCTGTTCAATTGCAACTTCTCCAAGAATGACGTCATGCTCAGCGCAGTGGTGATGACGTACTGGACGAATTTTGCTAAGACGGGGTAAGTGAAGTATCACCTTAAGCTTATGCTGCTTTTTCCCCAGCTGATGTCAGTATCAATTTAATACCCTACAAAAGAAAGTGGAAATACTGCACTTAGGGCAGTTAAGTTTCCCAGTGCTTGGAAATGTCATTGATGCACTCAGAGCCAATGTGCTCAGAGTCAGAGTTAATTTTATTTCACCAGTGAGTGTTTTATTTAATAGAAAGTCAGAGGAAAGGTTACTAAGGTGTCTTTGAGCATCTAATGACTTAACTGTCAGTCATACAGATATGTTTAGAATGATTTTTGTAGCGTATCAAAATAACCTTCCAAAAACTTCATACAAGACAAAAACAATTAGCATTTGGATAAAAAGTACCATATAGCTAAATCAGTGGAACATCGCCTCTTCGTTAAATTTTCACTTACACCAGACAGACTGATTTCATTTCAGAGCACACTACCTTGTCACATGGGCCATCCATTTTCAGATAAATGGTTTAGCTCTTAAACTATTTCCCCACTTCTACATTTAGCTGTGACTTTTTTTCTAGTGAAAGACTCTGGACAACTGATCCTAGGTATTCTGCAACTTAGCACACTTTGAGAAAACAAGGTTCCATCTAACACTCTAAAGGGTTCTTAGTCTTGTTCCTCTGGTGGGGACCATTAAAAGTTCTACCTAGAATCCTATAATAGAAGGTTTCCCTTTCAGGAGGAGTTGAAATTAAAATATTTGTAAAAAGCTAGAACCATCCAAACATCCAAAGAAGCAACAATTAAGAATGCTGATCTTCCTTCTACTGCTCTGGGAAAGCACCACCATAATGGCATCTTTCACTTACTCACATCTTGATGCTAGGTAGCTAAGTTAGTTAGCTGACACTACTGAGTCCTTGTTCAAATGTATAGGGATATTTCTGAAAACGTAGCTTTGTCCCGGCATTGTGGACTCCTGGACACAAGAGAAGCATTTTTGGTAAAAGCGAAAGTGTCTGTTAGCTAGACAGCTAGCTATTTAGGTAGGTAACTTGGCTAGCTGATTTGTGTTAGGTTTAAAAATCTAGTTGTGAAAAAACATAATACGTTCGAGGGGCTTTTGGGTGTTGTTTTATTTGGGGTTTTCTTTCCCCTTAAACATTTCCCCGAGTCACAGCTAGGCTGTGCTGAATGTTGTGCTTTGGGGCTTTTCAGGATGTCGTTTTTGCAAATTAGCACCTAGCCACATCACCCAAATAGCTGTGTGAATACTTTTGATGTCTTGATACTGAAGTTTGACTATTTTGTTTACACCAAATAGTCCCTCATCAGGTCTAATTGCTGTGAGACTGTTCTTGTATAGACACAAAATAGCTTCTAGTAAATTATTGGTGGATTAAAAGCAGCTACAAAATATTTACCTGAGAAATAAGCACAACGGAGGAAAGTCAGTGACTTTTAATGACTACCAAACTCATGATCTCTCCAGAGACTGCACTTCCATTAAAGTTAATAATGTTAATAAATTATATTCCTATACTTTTTTTTTTTAAGAAAATATCATAGGTACAGACTGTTTTTTTAACGTTCAACTCTATTACTTTCTTACGTTTTGTTGAGTGTTACATTTCTTTTTGCAGTTGTTAAATAAAAATGCAATACAAACCATAACTGTAGGTTTTTAAAGGCCATAGAACTGTTTTGCTGTCAATATACAGTACATGTATATCATACCTAAACTGTACATATCATAAAAATATTACTATTGTACAATATTGAACAATATATGTACTATTTCCATGGTCTTATATTGTTATTGTGTAAAATTGTTTTAAATATTATTTAGGTTTTATCACACACCCCTAGGACTCTATTCTGTATGTGAAAGCAGTTTAAAGGAAGTATTAAAAGCAGATAAAAGCCCTCCGAGGTTTAGTTCGAGGTTTAGTGCTACACTCGCATTTACTCAACTCACCCTAAGCTGCATTAACCTACATTATATAAAGCTGGTATGAAACCATATTACTGAAGACACAGTATATTTCAATGGAGCAAAATTAAATCTGGTTGTTATATTACTGAGATATGTTTACACAAAGCTGTAAATAAAGGATCCTCTATATTACAGGAAAAAAAGCCATGCACAGTAATTCAAGTATGATCCATTTTAACGTTTCTGCCATTAAGGAAATATACATCTTTTTCAGCTAGAATGAACCCTGACTGTGCGGTAGGTTGCCTCAGGACACGTTAAATGCAAAAGATGTTGGGTTTTTTTTTGTCCTCATATAAAAAGCAAGTCATCACACTGAATGCTGAATGGTATATGCCTCAGGCTAAACGAGAGAGAAAGAGGAAGATAGGGCCAAGTTGCTTTTTAATATACCATGAACTTTCTATTTTTGTTTCATACATGCCTAGACACGTGAAGAGGTTTTGACGATCTTCGTCACGGATGAGTTTACTATACGTCATACACTGAACCGATAAATTTATAATCAGCGAAATTGTCTTTAAACGATTTGTTTATTTGGATGATTTGGGGCGGAATACAACCCATGCCTATCATTCATACAAGATTATTCACACACTGCATAAGCAAAAGCCCTGTGACATACAGAATAAAAACAGCTTGTAATAATGGACAACATACGTAGACATTTCTTGTACAAGTGCGCTAATTAAATACATTAAATTGTCATCTACTGTTTAAAAAGCAGGTGATAGCTATAGATTATGTAGACAAAATGCTATACAAAATACAGTGGCATAATTTAATGATCCATTGCATGATTCCATCCTATTATATATACAATTTTTTCATTATTATTGCTACATCATTTCCATTATGTAAGGAATAATTCATGACAGTGCATGCTGTTATAGAACAATAATCACTGTCAGGGTGGCGTCATGTGACCCAACATGAAGCAGAGATACTGTTACCACCCTGAAGTTGATTATTTTCCTATGAATCTGCCACCGATTCCAATTTATGTTTTATTAAAGAGTGATGCATCTTACTTTATATCCATTTATAGTTACATGTAATGTTGTAGCTATCATTATAATACTGTTATCTTGACGACTTTCCCAAGTTGGAAAAGTTACAGCTTTACATCTGACTGTTACGAAGCCCTGGCACTGGAGACTCCTTCCAAATTCTAATGCTAAATAAACTTCACCATATTAACAAATACAAACATTAAAAAAAAAAAAAAAAACAATCCATCTAGGTGGAGCATCCACCCTCCATGTCCCTGTGTAAGATGTTACTATAGAAACGATAACGTATAAGAACAAGCATATTCATATAAACCTTTCATTTGTCTTGAAGCTGTAGAGCTGTCAGAGCTGCTGTTATAGAAAATTAAATGACTTTCTGAGCAATCCGATTCAAGAATTCAAAGCGCTTTAATAGTATTACTTTTCATATCAGAGTCATTTGTGATGAATACAAAACTGGCTGTATGTTCAAAACTGGCCGTATGTTCAAAACTGGCCGTATGTTCTTTAACAATAATGCACTCTGTGACTGTTCGCTGGTTCTGCTGATGCAGATACATTTTTCAGCTCTTTTTGCTGAAAACCCCAGATTGGAGCTGAATCAGTGATCGCTGCTCATTATGAGAGAGTGATTTAGAAGCAGCCTGACCCATGATGCCCTGACATTTATCAAGCATGTTAGAAATGATCTGAACAAAATGATATAGTGTGTGTGTGTGAGACGTACAAGCACGGGTATGGAGGTCGGTAATGAGAAACAGCCAATGAATGAAGCAAAAAAAATCTATAACACACACACACACACACACACACACACACACACACACACACACACACACACACACACACACATATATATATAGTTAGTTAGGTCCGGAAGTATAGATTTGAAATAAAACAATCAAGATGTATCAAAGTGTAAAATAAAATATGGCAATACAAAAATACAGAAATATGGCATTTACCATTTAGGAATTACAGCCATTTTAAGCAAAGTACCTCCATTTTCAGGGGCTCAAAGGTATTTGGACAATTGACTGACAAGTTAATTGATCAGGTGCGCTCCATTCCCTCATTACTTTAAGACAAATGAAGCAGATAAAAGGTCTGGAGCTGATCTCAGGTATTGAGTTGGCATTTGGTGGCTGTTTGACTGGAGCTACCAATATGAAGTCCAAGAAGATCTCAATGGAAGTGAAGGAGTCCATCATTAGGCTGAAAAAACAACATAAATCTATAAGAGAGATAGCAAAATCCTTAAATGTGGCCAAATCAACAGTTGGGTACATTCTTAAAAAGAAAGAAAGCACCCGTGAGCTCAACAACATCGAAAGGACTTGAAGACCACGGAAGACAACTAAAGTGGACGATCGCAGAATCCTTTCCTTGGTGAAGAAAAACTTCACATCACCAACAGACGTCAAGAATACTCTGGAGAAGGCGTATCATTGTCAAAATCTACAATCAAGAGACTGTATGAATGTAAATACAGAGGGTTTGCAGCAAGGTGCAAACCACTGGAAACATTCAAGAACAGGAAAGTCAGATTAGAGTTTGCCAGAAAACATCTAAAAAGCCTCCCATGTTCTGGAATAAGATTCTTTGGACTGATGAAACCAAGATTAACTTG
>CM074970.1:11972730-11987331 GCA_037577455.1 Pangasius macronema
AGCCAAATGCTACAAAACTGATAGGACGCCGCTTCACAGTGCAGGTGGATAACGACCCTAAACATACTGCGAAAGCAGCTCAAGACTTTGAAGGCAAACAAATGGAATATTCTTCAATGGCCAAGTTAGTCACCTGATCTCAACCCAATAGAGCTGCTTTTCACTTACTTACTTTCACTTCGATCACATTTTGGCAAAAAAGGCAAAATCACAAAAACTCTGTCGTTGTCCAAATACTTCTTGACCTAACTGTATATCAATCACTATTATCTTATTATTTGTAGTGTTTCAATCTCTATGTGGAGTTAGGTCCTAAAGAGTTAACTGTCCACACTTAAGAAGCTAGAAAATCTATGTATAAAATATAAAACCTAAGAGCAATTCAAAGATTTTTTTATGCAATAGGTGTGCTGCTGCTAATCTTATCTATAAAGAATGATACTTCAGCAATCCCAGTAGAAAAAGGAAGAATGTCAACAAGGAATAATTTGTAGCAGGTCGTTGGGCATAAGTAACAGTAATAGTACACGAAAAAAGTCCCAGATAAGCAAAATTTCCAGTGCTGAAATATCCTGAACGTTGGTTTAAACCATGTTCCTTAGCTCATACTAACAATAACGAACACAAGATCTTGCACAGCTTCCTGAACTTTTCCTGAACCCAACAGACAGCTGGGTTTGGAGATTAGAGACCTCTTTGTCTGCGTTTTTTTTTTTTTTTTTTTTGTGAAGCTCGGCTGTACTTCATTTTCTAACGTGCGTACCTATGGATTAACAAGACATAGAGCGATTGTCATTCTCCTCCTTCCCGTTCATTGTTTCATAGCTGCTCCCTCTAAGGAAGTGGAGAAAGGAAGCAGGAAAAGGAAAAGAGGACAGAAGGGCTCCAGAACAAATGTATTTACCAAATGTTGTGGTTCTTATTTTGCCATCCTGCACCAAAATACAAAGACTTCTACATGGGAAGCAGTGGTGTGTCCTTGATCCAAAAGCCTCCTCTCTTCTGAGAACTGGTAGTTCCTTAAACATGATGGACTTTGTTTGATTTCCGGGTTACAGGCTCAAGGAGGTAGGATTGAGGAATCAAGGAGGCATCAGTTAAAATTTTGGGATGCACCTCCATCACATGACCTTTTCTGATTGGCTGTTGATATCCAAAGAGTAAACCACAATGAGAAGAGAAGTGATGTTTAGCCATGTTGCTGTGATGAACCTAACAGTCATATTTTCAACATGTTAAATGATTGTGCTATAGATTGATCTTCAGTGATTGCGTCGTCATTTGGTACACGATATGGCCAAAAGTTTATGGACACTTACCTGACCATCACCTGGCTTTGTGTTTGTTGAACATCCCATTCCAGATTTATTCGCCTTTACTGTTATAATAACCTCCACTCTTCAAGGAAGGCTTTCCACTAGATTTTGGAGCGTGGCTTTGGGGATTTGAGCATTGGTGAGATCAGGCACTGATGTTGGTGAGGAGGTTTGGGGTGCAGTTGGGGTTCCAGTTCATCCCAAAGCTGTTCAGTGGGGTCGAGGACACTGGACACTCGGGTTCTTACACACCAAGCTTGGCAAACCATGTCTTCATGGAGCTTGCTTTGTGGACAGGGGCATTGTCGTGCTGGAACAGGTTTGGGCCTCTTGGTTCCAAGGGAAGTCCTAATGCCTTGGCATAAAAAGACATTCTATCCAATTCTGTGCTGTTAACTTTATGGCAACAGTTTGAGGAAGAACCACATATGGGTATGATGGTCCAGTGTCCACAAACTCAATAATACAGAATAAATCAGAAAATATTTGTGCTACAATTCAGCTCTCAGCCCATTTCAGTAAAACATAAATCCCACAGTCAAACAAGAGATAAAAACAGATTCAATGTTTTTATCTTTCTGTTTGGATATCAGTCACACACGCAGCTATTGAATCCCCGATGTTGAGATTAGGGCTCGGATGCTTGAGCATGACAGAGCATTACTTTGATAGTTAGCATGAAGAAAGTCTGCATTTTTAGCCTTGATGAAACAAAATCAGAATATTTACAGACCTCACGATTCGATTTGATTTTGATTCAAGGTCATGACAGCGTGCATTATTTTTTTCTTTTTTATTACACCACAGTGTGGCTCAATCCTCAATTCTGATTGGTCAGAAGGTGTTCAGTTTTTTGTTTTTTTTTGCTGCAAGGCTAAACAGGTTTATATAAATTCATTCTAATATGTCTTTTTTACTATAGTATCAACTTACACAGAAATCTATATGGTGGATGCTGCACATTTATATATATAAAAAAAGTGTGTACTTGTTCGGATCGTGAATTTTTCTATGAGGAGATTTTTTGGAAGAGTCTCCAGTGGCAAAGGTAAAGCTGTAACTGTAAGCTTGACGACCCGTGAAAGTCTTCAGGATGAAGGGCTTCACGCTTTCTCGGTAACATGAGAAAAATGAGAGGCTAGTGAAGGAACAACTGCTACACAGTAAGTGAAACTATCCATCCTGGAAGCACTAGGCTTGTATTCATATATTCCCTTTGGGGCTGGATTAATTTGCACAGGAAAAAAATCAGGATTAATTGCACTGAATATTATTTCAAAAATTCATAAAGCCACATTTTATTTTTTTTTTATTTTAACATCACTATATCAAAAACATTTAGGAAGAGGCTTTGAATAAATTCCATGTCCAATTGCAAAATTAGTATTCAGGAATCCTTATATTTGTGTATCAGAGGAAGGAGGGAGTGAAGGAAGGAAGGAAAGTGTGTAGTAAAAGTGATATGAGTTGTAATGGCTTCAGCTGGAACTTACTGGAGTCACTCTTTCTGTGGTTGAGTTACAGATTGGTCATATAGTGCACTACGCACCCGATGTAGTAAGGAGATATAGCGAATACGAGGGCATTTTGGATTCAAATTTATTTCCAAGGATCTCCTTAAAAATGCAAAAATGCAAATTCTAGTTAATATTAGTAACAGCAAAACAATACTAGGGGACGAATAAGAAACTAATCTGAAACTTTAAAGGTGCAATAGTCATTTTTAAATTGGTTACAAATAACCTGAAAGATATGTAGAACATGATTTAAAAAAAAAAAAAAAAAGCAATGGATTAGGTCATGTATTACGTCACTGAGAAAACCCGTTTGGAAAGTAGTCCAGGATGCTTGTTTGTGTTTGGATGTGCTTATAGTCAGTCATTTTATAAACACTCTGTGGGCCACCATAGATTCTGGGAGTGGAGCTTCAGGAACATGGGCACGAATCATTCAAAGAGTGAACCTACCTCACCGTTCTTTAAATCTTTAAATTAAAAAGCCTAATCTTATCTAATGCACCTTTAAATTTTAGATTTTAAAATGTATATTTTAAATGAATTTGAATATTATATATTATATATTGAATATTGAACATTATATATTCAAATTTATTTAAATATTATATATAAAAATGTAAAATGTAAAAAAAAATCTTTTTCATTTCATAATCTTATCTAATGCACCTTTAAATTTTAGATTTGTATATATAATATTTAAATGAATTTGAATAATAAATGTTCGATAGCCCAAACCTAAAATTACCATTTTTCATCAGAATTGTTTCATACATTATTGCCTTTTTTTTTTTAACAAAAAAAAACATCTTTTGTTAGTTTTGTGCATCAATTTGAATCCTTTTCAAAATATTTTAGGAACCTAAGATTATCTAAAATGTGTTCTATAAAAGGCTTTAGTGATTAATTTACATGCTTAGGCATTTATTTATTGTACCATTCTGCACGTCATCCTAGTATGCATCTATACATCCATTAATTTCATTTCAGCATGCTTCTCTTTCTTGTGGTTAATTGTACGTTTCTTAATTTGTTGACTTTTTTGCCACAATTTCATCATTTTTCATCAGCCAGTGTGTCCTGCTGCCGGCATCTTTTTTTCGTGTGTGTTCAAGTACTTTTCTGCATGCAGCTCCATGTATCTCCTCTCCATCTTCAGTGTCTATTTAAAGGTCTCATTCTCTCTTTCTTTGTCTCTTCTCCATTTCTTCTCTCCTCCAGTGTAATGAAATCGCAACCCACAGTATCACTGCAGAGCCACTACCAATTCCATGGGCTGCGCTCCCACACACACACACACACACACACACACACACACACACACACACACACACACACACACACACACATATACGAACACTGGGGTAAATTGCTATTACTAAGCTAGCTCATCATGCCATTAATGGCGATATATTGCAAATGAGTTTGTCAGGTGAATCACTTACTTGCGTTGTAGGACAGTGAGGTACGTGGATTATGTGCATTCCAGCAGAGATTTACTGCCTTTGTTAGAAGTTAAAATTCCCATCGTGTCCCAGTGAGTTACTCCCAAAATATTTTTGGGAATGCAAAGCAGCTGGTGACTCATGAGCTATACCTCTGTACTGCTAATGAATATGCAAAATAAACCAGCAGGCACAAAGGAAGAAAGGAAGAAAGATTTGTTTGTTTATTTTGCATGATACTCCCAATGAAAACAAGATTCGGGTTTCTCAAAAGTTTTTTTTTTTTAAATTGGAGATGCATTTTTTTTTATTCGAAGAACGAGGATAAGTTTTACAGGAAGTGCTGTATCCGTTTGCGTTTTCATTTTTAAACTCTCTAGCTTCAGCCAACTTGTGCCAAAATCACTGAATATCCCTCTAATAGTTTCGAAAGAAATCAATTCTGCTCATTTACAAAATGCCTTGGCAGCCATACAGACGTTAAAAGTAGAGCACAAAAGTGATCACTAAGCAACAAAGCAGGAGAACAAGTCTGCAAATCTCCCAAGATTATTTTTTTAAAATCGCAGCAGTACCCTGAGGGTGACGTGATGCTCTCGCTGGTGAGGTTAATCACAGAATTGCATTCTTTAATGCATAAAATGTAATGAAATAAGAAATTAGCCTTCAGTTACTGCAGCTCTGAAATTCTTTTCATGAAAGCCTGTGAGCTTTGAACTTTGAAGAATGATCAGAAAACATGTGTTTAAACTTGCATTCAATAAAGTTTTGATTTTTTCTCTAACTTCATTGTATTTCCATCTAAGTGTGTCTCTTGTTTTAGATATGTTTCTATTCAGATATGTTTTAATTGCGGTAATGGCTCCAAAGCCCTTTTTCTGGAAAAGAACAACATAAATTACATGTTTATTTCATTTTTTTGTTGTTTTTTTCTTATTGTTTTGGGAATTAGGTGTTTTAAGACCCATGGAAATATTTTGGTAGGATTACATAGGAGCCTGAAATCACTGTGTAAAAAAGTGTGATGATTGACGTGCCTGCCTGATTGGTCAAATAAAACTCCTGAGTGCATAATCTATATAGGCGTGAAGCCATTATGGGGAAAAAAAAAGCTGTATAATGCTAATGCACTGAGAGAAAAGGGAAAGTGTTTCAGGACAGCATATCTTTATTTAGAAACCTTTTACACCTCTCAGGCTTATTTGCCTAGCCTCTGAATAAAATGTACAATTGCTAAAGTGGTTGTCTCAAAAAATAAATCTCCTCCCCAGATGTCCTTTTAACTAGGGCTGTGAGAGCTCTGCCGTAGTGGTTGCTAAACCCTTGAGGGTAGTTACAAAACTTTCCTCTGTAAATAATTATGAAGTCAAGAAAGGTAGAAGTGTTCAGTGCAAGTTCAGTGGAATGTAAATTGCTCTTGATCTGTTAACACTGAATTTGATTAATCAGTTCATGCTAACATTGATATGTGATCTACTAACATTGAATTACTAAACTTCTGAAGGTACTTCTCAAGACTTACGCACTTTTTACCTTTTCTTTTGAATAGAGATCCAAATCAACCGGTACCGCAGGACACCAAGTTCATACACACAAAACCCAATCGGTTTGAAGAAGTGGCCTGGTCCAAGTACAACCCCAAAGATCAGCTGTACCTGCACATCGGCCTGAAGCCGAGAGTTCGAGACCACTACCGTGCCACCAAGGTGGCCTTCTGGCTTGAACTTGTGCCTCATCTTCACAACATCAATGAACTGTTTCAGTACGTCTCGACCACCACCAAGATCCCGCCGCAGGACACTACGCCCTTCCCTTATACCAAACGACTAGGTAAAACGTGGCCATCCACAACACGCCATCCAGGAATACCTCCTTCAAATACCAAGCAAACCACAGACCAGCGTAAAGGCAATGATCTCGTTGAGGGCTCTGCTGTGATGATCGAGACCAAGCGTGACTACTCGACAGAACTGAGTGTGACCATCGCAGTGGGTGCATCGCTGCTCTTCCTGAACATCCTGGCCTTTGCCGCACTCTACTACAAGAAAGACAAGCGACGCCACGAGTCTGGTCGTCGTGGTACCAGCCCACAACGCAATGCCAACTCAAATGCTAATGATGTCTCACGAATGCAGAGTGACGAACTCGCGTCATTGCAGATGAAGCAGCAGCAACAACAACTGGAGCAACAACTTGAAAACGAGCACCGGCACGAATGTGAGGCACTGAGGCTCGCATGCCCACCCGATTACGCACTTACTCTCCGCCGGTCTCCTGACGATGTGCCGCTCATGACACCCAGCACCATCACCATGATTCCCAGCTCGCTTGGCACCATGCAGCCCTTGCACAATTTCAATGCATTCGTTGGGACTCAGAACAGCACCAACCTCCCCCACGCTCACTCCACCACCAGGGTATAGCTGCACGCTTTCGGAATACCTTCAGACTACCACCTCCTCTCAGTACTATTCTTAGGAAGTCAGGGTTGGTTTACTCCTGGCATCGAGCTTAAGACTGAAGTCATGGATGAAAAATTGCTCCACCTGGAGGTTGATTCTCAGTGGATAAGATTATTTTGCTACGCCTTCTTAAAGAATATACGAGTCCAATATGATCTATTTGTGGGGAGGAAAAGTGAATGTTACTAAACTTCTCACTGTACTCAGAGCCAAGTGGAGTGGGAATATTTTACCAAAAGTAATTCTGTACTCTTCTGGACTAATTTGCTTGCACAGGGGACACTTAGAAGCAATGGTGGAAGGCATCAAGGATCTATTAAAGCTTGGTACTGTTTATCCTTTATCACACCAATCAGTGCAAGAACACTGTATTTTGAACAGATCTACTTTTCCGACACACATTGGACAGGGGAACAGAATTCTCAAATCTCCCAGCCTGAAATGTATTTATGACACATTTGTAAAGATGAGAATTATGTAAATAGCTGTGAGTTACAAATCCAATACTAAAGAAAATTACAGATGCTTTTATTGTTGTTTTTGGTTCAAAATATTACTATTAACAAGTTTGTGCTTTTTGTTGAAGTGACTGTATATATACCAATCATAATCATAATCATTGTTTTACTTTTCAGAAAAGGTTCGTACTTATTTCAACACGCATTAACCATAAGTTTGCTCTTAGTGGTCCTTCACCTTTCTGTCCAGCAAACGTATTTTGATCAAAACCAGCTTCATGCATTGACCTAAAAAATGGAGGAAAATAGTCTATAATGGTATTGATACAAATTAGCTATATATGGTGAGTCAAGATTTTGTAGTTTGGGCACTGGCCAGTGGGATTGGTTTCATTTTAATGAATCACATAATGGGGAGACACTGAAACCAATGGCGCTGTCGCTCAAGCAGGATCTGATGATAAGTTTCTCATGGTCACTTAGGCTCCATATTGTTCGAAATCAGAGAAATCGTGCTTCGATTCCAGGTGCCATTGCAAAACAGCTGAAAACAGCATCTTGTGTCCCTAACAGCTGTAGGTCATTCACACCATCTGCCTCATTCATATTTTTATTTTCATAACGTTTCTGTTACATACACCACTGCCTGAACTGAATATGTGTTCAGCAATGTACTGTTTAGAATAAAAAAGGGCAAAAGAAATAGCCCAGGCAGTGGATTTTGCTATATTAGTTGGATATGTTTGTAAAGAAGTATATGTTAGATATTTCTACTTGTCATATGCTAGCAATATGTATTGTGCCAGGCTTGTGATATTTTTGGGTTAAAACGCAAGTGAATGAATGTAAATAAAAATAAACTATAAATGATATTAAAAAATCATTAACCCTAATATTTTAGTTCTGCATCCTATAAGAGAGCTTGGAAGTGCAAGCAAAGATAAAAAAAAAAAAAGCAAACTGAAATTTATAAAGTTACCTTTGTATATTGAATCTAAGATATTCATCATAGGCCCTTCAGCTGTCAATAATTCAAGGGTGAAGTGTAGGATTCTACATAATAGTTTGTCTTATATTGTTTGCGGTTTTTGCCTTAAGTGATAGATGATATTTCTGGCTGGACACCTATATAAATTTTTTCTGCAACGTTTCTAATAAAAATCAATATTTTCTAACGTGGTGTCTGTGTATCGACTTTCACTGCTGGGAGTAAAATATAAAATCCACAAAATGACCATCATGATGAGATATTTGCTTTCATATGTAATATCTAATCTAATTACATTGCTGGATTTGTTTTTTTTCTGTCTTCTTGTAATGCCTATACTTCAGCTGTGGTGAGTGATTATGGAGTGCTCACCATCCTAAGTGGAAACTGCTAAATATGTTTAGTTTAGTAACATTTAAAGCTTTGTCAGCATCTGAGAGACTTATTATTGGAGTAAATTAGTGGTGCAGGCCAATTTAGAGAAATGAGCGCAGAGCTGCCAACATTGCTAACAAGAAAATCCTAGCAGGCAGAGAGAGAGAAAAAAAAACAACAGAATTTTACCACAAATACTCTAGCGTATGTCGGTGGAGACAGCTCCAGCATAAATGATAAGCAGCACATTCTTCTTCTTCTTCTTCTTTCGGCTTTTCCCTTCAGGTGTCGCCACAGCGAATCATCACTGTCCACCCATCCCTATCTTCTACATCCTCAAGCAGCACATTCTACCCTGCGCTTTTACCAACCAGAGACCACATTCACGCCCTGTTGTTTTCTGGTGGCTCCCGAGACCAAGGCACAAAGCAAAAGTAGCCTCTTATCAGGAGCAAGAATCTACATACTTTCCCCTTCAGTGAATCAGCTTTTCCATTGGGCAAATTTTATTAACTTTTATTCTGACTGCTGCTTTAGCCAAGAAAGGAGAAAACATAGTTCTCAGGTTAAAAATGACAAATGCTACAGCTAAGCCTTAAATGTTGGCACCTTTTTGTAAGTTAAAGGAACATATGAATAAATGCAGGATTCTAAATATTCAGACATCTCACCAGTGACAGCTGTATCCCTTACAGCATATTCCCAACACTCTGCCCCCCTGAGTAATGACATCTGTTTCTTGTTCATTTACTTGTTAATGAATGCATCAATACTTCATGGTTTGCAATGTGAGTTTGTCAAAGTCTTACCTGTATTCTTGGGGGTTACTTGGAGTTGGTGGCTTTTTTGGTTTGAGGTTTGTGTCTTTGTTGGACTTGAATCACCACTTTCCACCATGGGCGCAAACACACTCCTCACACACTACCTCTCCAGTCTTTCGTTTGCTCCTGGACATGATTCTGAGTCCAGTGGACAAGAACAGAGGCGAAATCTGGAGATCCTTTGGTATCTTCGAAGGACTAGAGCAAGTATGTCTCGTTTCTGTCTGAATCCCAGCACACACATCTGTTTATCTTATTTTCTTACTAAACTTCACAGTGAACTCTGAGTCAAATGGAGAGGGAGTACTGCAATATTTACCACAAGAAATTCTGAACTGTCTTGGATGATTTTGCTTGCACAGGGGACACTGTAGAAGGCAGATAGAAGGCATCAAGCCATCAAGAACTTGTCAAAGCTTTGTACTGTTCATCCTATATCCTATATCTTCAGAGCTTCTGCAGATACGAGTAGGGTGACTAGGATGACTGTGTTTTAAACTCTGGTCAAGTAAAAATAAAATGATTTACCAAATGAATGGCAATAATCTCAACTTGTACTTTTCTTATCAACCAAGACTAAACAGCAGGCACACTCTAGAGCTCAGGCTCAGAGTCAGGATGTTGCTCCTTGCTACAGTTTTATTTGCCCTCACTATGTAAATTAGGAGTGAAACTGAAATGTAAATTAGAGTGTATTACTAACATGTAATCCCACATAAAATAAACAAGGTTCTTAGAAATAGATACACAAGTTAGGCAGCATGTAACACCTGAATTTAAGTGTATAATAAAAACAAGCTGCCCTACAACAGACTGACATCCCATTCAGGGTGTATTTCCAGATCACGCCCAGTGTTCCCAGTATAGGCTTTTGGCTCCACCATTACCCTGACCAGGATAAAGCAGTTGATGAATGAAATGAAAGTAAAAACATGACTTATCCTGGTCAGGGTAATGGTGGAGCCAAAAGACATGCTGGTGACACGACTAACAGAATTACCATTATTTCTCTCAAAGGCATACAATTTTACTCAGTAGGTGAGGAGGAATAGTGTGCCCAGACTGGTGAGCCAGCACAGCTTTCCTGAGGACAAAAGTCCACATTCCTTTTTCCAAACTTGGCTAATGCCTCTGATATAGGCTATGGTCCAGTGGGTTCGGTGGTGCATCAGAAAATATGGCTCTCTGCATATTGCTTTTGAGATAGAAGTGGCAATGTACATACATGCGTAGATGCCTGAACTCCTGATGAGAAGCTTTACAGTCCCGAGACAACTCCTCTGGTAATAAAACATCCCAGTGGTCAGCTCAGGAAGCAGAGCCGTGCCTAGAACTATCACTGGAGCAACAAATCTGAGGGGTCAAAAAGGATGTTTAGTTCGAATAAAACAACACGCCAACAGTTGGCAACAGACACGTTGATGTTAAATGTATCTGATGCTGTTTCCCATAATAGTCCCAAGCTGTGTTGTGTAGGCGCAACATCTGCAACATCTGAGGACTAAGTCTTTTATGCTTTTGGTATGGTCCTCTGGAAGAAAGACTTTCATAACTGCAGGACTGTTGAAGGCAATTTCATGCAAATGAAAATTTGATTCAGAGAGGGATGCTTTAGTTCTCTTGTGGAGGTCAATGGATTCTTAATCAGAGGGCATGGACATCAACCCATCATCAGCATATAAATCTCTCAATGAACTGGTGCATATCTGAGCGTATCATGTTCACATTGTTGGCAGCTTGTCTGATTCTGTAGATGGCAACAGCTAGCAAAGGGCTATTATCAAAGACATGAACCTTCTTCCAGTACATGATAACAACTTTTATGGTATCATTGTCCCTGAACCACAAAAACCTCAACAGAAATGGAACATTTCCTGAATATCAGTAGTAAAGGCAAGCTGCTCTTTCTTAAAGCATATCAGAATTCATAGCAAGCTATTATTAAGATCTGGGCATAATAGCAGCACACTTGAGCTTGAAGGAAAGGCCACCCTAATCTGCTCAGGATTGAAGGTGGTAGACTCCAAAATTGTCAGGTAGCAACACTTCTCATTCTCTTCCAGCGGTGGTGCTACCTCATTATCTAATGATTTTTCCCATGAATATCCCAGACTGTTTTTTTTTTTTTTTAATTTCAGGTTTAATCTAGCCATTGGGGTCACAGTCCAGTGACTTCTGTGCCGGTCCCAAGCCCGGATAAATAGAGAGGGTTGCGTCAGGAAGGGCATCCNGGTCACAGTCCAGTGACTTCTGTGCCGGTCCCAAGCCTGGATAAATAGAGAGGGTTGCGTCAGGAAGGGCATCCAGCGTAAAACGTTGCCAAATTTAATCATGCGGATTGTTTTTTAATTTCAGGTTTGTTAAAAAAGAGAGGTTGTTGGGAGCTGATGCCTAGGCAAGCTAAAGGGGCACAAAGCAACCAATATATTGGCCTTGTCCCTATACCCTTCTTTGCCCATAGTCATTAAAAAGACTACTTTATGTACTCGAATTATCTATGACAGAGAGCATGTCTAACTAGCTTGGACGGCAGTCCATAACTTTTTCAACTTGCACTTCACTGGCCATGAAGTTAACAATATCAGGGTCCGTTTGTAAGGCGGCTATATTGGTCTTCAATCCGATGTTAATGCTATTTACAGTTCATGATAATTACATGCTTCACTGGTGGCTAATTTGGTGTTTTAAGTAATGTGCACAGTAATGTTTGTGTGTAGACTCAAATCAATTGGGAAACAGCAAGGGGCCTAACTTTCACTCAGCATGATGTTCAATAATGGGGTCATATTCTCTCTTCCCTTATCCATCAGGAGGTACTGTTTGTTGCATTCATTTAAGAGTTGGAAGGATACACTTAAGGCTTCGGAAAATAAACCTTTCCAAATGAATGGAATAAAGAATGTATTTAAACAAGAACATACAGCCTATAATAAAGTAATCTTATGACTTCGATGATGTACAGGATGTGTATGGACCAGTCTTTAAATATTAAGCAAATCTTCAATTAATACCACACACACACACACACACACACACACACACACACACACACACACACACACACACACAGTTTAATCATTTAACACAGCATTCAAAATATTATAACTTGTTATGCACGCTCCTCATCACATAACGGGTGGGTCACCAAGACCGAACTATAACCTCTTTTAGACCGTTACTTTGGATAATTAACGTGAACACGTTTCTAAAAAATGAATTCTGTTTATTAGGTTGATCAGCTTTGCTGCTGTGCGTCCAGAAGTATGTTCCCACATTGCCAATTTATTCATTAAGCTGCCAAAAACTTGCTCTTTATTTATATTTCACGTATCTACATTTGCATCAGATAAAAACAAGTGGACTGGATTAAGGACAATAAATTGTAAATTCTATAGGCTGTACTGCTGTGTGTGTGTGTGTGTGTGTGTGTGTGTGTGTGTGTGTGTGTGTGTGTGTGTGAGTGTGAAATTAACTCAAATTATTGAAATGTGTTTCCTGCTAGGCTGACATATTTAATTATCTGATGTGCATTGGTTTAATAACATTAAACAAGGAATTAGAAGTTAGAAACCCAAAAACCATGGCTGCAATTCCTAAAACCACTATATCAGACTAATGTCAGACCAGCTCAGTCTATTTAGACTGAAGGCTTGGTAACTAGCTCATGAGTTGTTAAACTCCATCATTCATCTATTTCTAATTACCTGGTCTTCTCCTCTTTAGCTTTCATAGTATAGTTTGTAGTTGTTTAGTCTCTTTCACGACTGCCTGCCTGTGTTCGAATGTCTTATAATCTCCTGGCTCTCCTGGCATAATCACAACTCTTGGAAGAAGAAGAACATATACATTATAGCACAGTGACATTATATTCTGCACATATCCCAGCTTATTAGGAAGCAGGGGTCAGAGTGCAGTGTCAGCCATGATACGGCACCCCGGAGCAGAGAGGGTTAAGAGCCTTGCTCAAGGGCCCAACACTGGCAGCTTGGCAGTGCTGGCGCTTGAACCTCTGACATTCGGATCAGTAGCCCAGAGCCTTAACCAATGAGTAGTTAAAGTGGGTGTTGTTTTTGTTTTCACTCTAGATGTAGAAATGCCTGACAGTTCCTCAACCTCAGCTACATCACACAAGTTCATAACTGGTCTCAACTAGAGATGTGCATTCGACTGTTTTTTAGTTGGTTCTACTTCCCAAAACATAAACTAACAAGCAGCCTTATATACCCACTGCAACCCAGTTACGCCCCTATTATATTCATACCCAAAGGTTAGAAAAAACAGCTTATAAAATACAAACTAAAAAAAAAATCATCTCTGTTTTTGCAGCTATATTTGACTACATAGGGCATATAAATGCAAACTGGCTTGACCATGCAAGGAAGTGGAAATTTTCATTATGAGCCCTGGGTATCAATGGTCATCTAGGTGTTGATTTCCTTAACAGAACTGGCTTTTATTATTATTTTTTTTAATAAAAAAACATTGCGCCTGTGTCTGCAACTCTGAGATTTTTCACTTCAAAGCACGTACACCCCAGAATCCGAAGTGACAACTCCTGGAAGTGCAGGCACAGTGACAACGATTTTATTAAAATGGAGTGAGTCCAAAAAAATCTATATTTTGGCTGAACCTTTAGTTACTGAGTCACACTATATGACATTTAAAATTGGGAAGAGGCTGGCTATTGCACATGTTATGATTTTTTTTTTATGAAAAATAAAAAATATTGGACCTATACACTCTGAAATCATACACAATGACTATTACCTAACTTGAAAAAACATGGGACGGCGAATAAACTGGCTGTAATCCATGACCATATTACATATTATGATTTTAATTAAAGTTCACACCATATAGAAAGTGGAAGTTTAAACCTAAATCTTTACATTTTCTTCTCTGAGAACATAATTCAATGGATACATTTCTTAGTGGCTCTAAAAACTTGTCTGGTGTTAACTGTCCTTTGATATAATACTTGACTCCAAATGCAGAAGTGCATCATCCAGTGTAGTCACCTGCAAAAATTTGGAAAAAAGAAGTTGGTGAGTGAAAAAAAGAGCTTAGAAGAATGTACACTATGTTCCTGGAGAAGATAAGCCTGCATGATTTCTTCTTTACTACCTCAAGCTGTGGGGAGAATGTAAGGAATAAAATACGATGGGGCATGCTGTTATAGGAAAACAGTGATGAAGTCTGGAAGTAGTGAAGTGAAGTGAAGT
>CM074970.1:12021675-12055198 GCA_037577455.1 Pangasius macronema
CTGTGTTTCACTAAAGCGTGGAGGGCAGAGCAGTGACAGAATGTGTACGTCTGACTGAGAGCCACTGGATCATGAAACGCAAACTTTTGTGGTGTGTGTGTGTGTGTGTGTGGGTGTGTGTGTGTACATGAAGAGTAATCCAAGCTTGCATACATATCCCTCATACCATCCTTGGGTCAGTTTGACCTGAGAGTAATAAATGGTTGAAAGAGTACTTGAAAACAGATGGGTTACAGATAAAAACTACAGAGTAACAGCTGAAGACAATCATTATCAATAATCATGAACATCTTTACACTTGATTTTTACAAGAAAACATGATGGATGCTACAGATGTGCTGATTACGTTGATTCATTTTTCATATCACACAAAAACTGATGACACTTTCATTATTAAAAGTGAACTAACAGAGGTAAATTTCAAATATTAAACAGATTTGTCATCAATATTGCTTGGAATGGAGTTAGAACCCATACTATATATATATATACACACAGGAATTATGTCATGTTTTCATGTCTGTGGTGTTATAGTTACATCTGGGATTAGTTTGGTCTGGTGAAGACCCCCAATTGGGGCATAAGGTTACTTTGAAGTCCAAGCAGACTTGTGTTGCTCAGTCTTTGTGGGCTATATTAACAATACGTTTGTACTTGTTGATATGCTGAAGTGTTTTGTTTTATTTTTTGGAAAGGAATCTCCAGCGTCAGTGATTTGTAACAGTATCAGAGGTAAAGTTTTCTTCAGGATGGAGGAGAGGGTGGTGAGGGAATGACTGATTATAGCCGTTTTAACATATAGCATTAAACGTAACTATAAGTGGATAAAAGCACGTCATTGGGTCATTGCTGCGTGGGCTGTAGTGTGGGCAGCAGCTCTTCTGGGAAGTGACGGGGGGACATTTTAAAAACAGCATCTCAAATATGACACACAAAGCGAGAACGGGCACATCGCAGCAGAGTCGAGCAGCCCCGAGACTGTACAGAACGATGTTTACGCACAAACAGCACAAACAGGGAGTTAAAGTAGCAGAGCAGAGCGAACCGCGCAGCTGTTGACAAAAGCAACAAACATGCCACTCAGTCTGGTCTGCAGCCAGTGCACTTCCTGTTCGTCTGTATTTGTATCTGAACAAAATATCCGTTCGTTCTGAATAATGTATTCGTATTCGGTAACATCAGATCTGTACATGTGTCTCTGTCCATGAAACATGGCGAGGTTGGGTATATTTAAATAGAAGAATAGATTTCTTTTTAAAATCCACTGTTACTAGCTGGTATTGCCAATTGCAAGTTGGAATTGAACCGCTGTGTAAAAAAAAAGCCTTCCTGTTTGTCTCTCTGTGTTTTGGCAGAACCACTCTATTTGCTCGTGGCTTGTTCTGCAATATCGTGCATGGATCTTAGACACCCTTCAGAGTCGCACAAGCCAAACAAATGGATTTTTACTAAGAACAGGCCAGGCGAATACATCCACCCAGCTGCGGGATGGAAGAATCATTAGGCTTTATAGACTAAACACTTTGCTTTCATAGCAACCTACAGGAAGTCTAACGAATTTTCAGAAAAAAAAAAAAAATGCTACAAAATCAATAGAGCAAACCAAAAAGCCATATGTGGTTCCATCTAATGTTTAGCTCCGGCACCAGTCAGGATCTCCTCAGTGGCACAAACACACTGCAGATTGTGGGGTAGTGCGCTCTGTGATTGAATCCTGGCTGGAGCGTATGAAGTCTACAGTTGCAACCTGATATGATGAGAAATTCACAGGATCTGTAGTATGGAATGGATGTTATATGTTTGTTATAAGTTGTAAGAATTGCTAACACCGACCCTGAATTTCAGCCATTTGTAATTTTTCGTAGTTGTCTGACGGGATTCTGTTGCATTCATAAGATCTTTGGGATTGATTATCTGTAAGAAAATGCAGTTTCACCTTGGGCAGGAACAGAGGTCAGGGCTGATGTGGATTGACAGTTGACATGGTGGTGGAAACAGGATGGCTTACACTCTTAGACAAAGGCTTCCTGAAGAGATCTTTAGCTGGGTAAAGGTTCTACTTGGAACCTTTTGTGAAAGGGAAACCCTCTTTTGTACCCTCTGTGCCACATAAAATCATTAAAGGTTCCCTCAGCAAGACAAGGCCAAGAACCCTTTATGGATTTATATTTAATCTTCTTTTTTTCTGTGTACACAGCTATTTTCTTCTCCTGAAAGAAGACACTTTGCTTGACACTTTTCTCTTTCACATCATAACAGTCAGGCTGCTCAGACCTTCCTAATTACATGGAGGTCCAGGTTTTGGAGTTATACAAAACCTAATGGTACATGATCTTATAAGAAAAAAATTAATGATGGGGTGGTTTGATTCAAACCGACATGGAGCAGAGTTACTATTACTAACCAATGGTGAGTTGTAATATTATGGAAACATCACCAGTCTCTCTTTTCTTCTCCGTCTTGAAGTTACCAATCCAAAAAAATGCAGCTTGACATGTTTCCAAGGAACCACAAAGTTTTAAAGGCTCTCTCCTCCTGAAGACTCTCATGTTGGAAAACATCAAGTTAGAGCTTTATTTCTGTCAGCACTGACACTGGAGTCTCTTTCCATAAATGCTGAATAAGCATCTTCTCACAGTAAAGTTCACTATATCGACAATTACTTTTTTGTTTATGTGGAACATCTGACATACAAGTCTCTGTATAAATGGTTACTTAGACATGATAGCGCATTAGAACGAGTATAATATAAACCTGGGATTTGCCTCCTCAGAGCTGCTGACCAATCAGAATCAAGAATGTCACCTATTCGCGAATTTCACTAATGATTTTAAAATTGATCACATAAATATTTTTAAATACTTCTTAAACTGTAAATTTCGGGTATTTCGGGGCACACTACTGGAAATCCATCATAAAAGAAGATGACTGTAAATCAACCTGAAACAAAAAAAAGAGGAAAGGCAAAATCTACCTAAAGGGCAAAATAATGAATCTACAACAGATAAAGTTCATGCTGGCAATTAACGGCGAAGTAATGCAGATTACAGAAAAAGGTCATCTATCAGGACTTTGCAGCTGTCAGTGAGAGCACTTCAAATTAACATAACCAGAGCACATACTCTCCCCAACCAACATGTCACATTATTAACACCCGCTCCATTTCCATAGCCGGACGGAAAAATGTGATGTCCGGTAACAACTTGCTTTTATCTGGTTTCGACTTGTTCTGTCTTGAATCTTGATTTTGTGTTTTGTCAATATACAGAGAAACGTATTAGGTTTGTGCTTTATTTTGGTGATGGTTTTAAACTATTTTTGACTTTGGAAAATAATGACCAGGTTTTGTTGTTGTTTTATTCATAGACAGAAATTTAACAGGATTTGAAAAATATTTTAAAAATGGGGGTAAAATTGTAGAATTATTTTGGAGATATTACATTTTGACTTAAGAAAGCAATGATTAGGTTGTGTTTTGTTCCCATGTTGAAGTTTAACAAGAAAAATCAATTTACAGAAAAAGTAGTTAACCCTCTACTGCATGAATTATTTATTTATTTTTTATGGATTTTTATTACTTGAATTAGTTCATGAAATAAAAATATATTTCAAAATTTAAAAAAAAATAATTAGGGGGGTAGTTTGTAAATTGTTGCCATATGGCAACAAGGTGCAGTAAAGGGTTAAAGTGCTTAGATTTGTGTTTTATTTTTTATCTGAAGCTATTACTACAAGTTAAATAAGGAGTAAAATATGCCAGGTGTGCTGTTATAGTTAAATAATCAATGACATTGATATGGAGGTGTGAAACAGACCGACACAATGCGGAGTCCGCCATACTAGGCCGTGTGAAATAGTTGTTACTGTGTTAGAATGAATGCATTCATTTAAAAAGCGTATTTGTGTTTGATTTTGATGATGACTCCACATATCATTCATAAAGATGTAGTGAAGTTGCAAACAGGAAGACTATAGAAGTGGTGTCAAATAAATAATGGCATGATTTCAACTCTGGGAACTTCAGAAAGCAATTATGGGGAGCTATTCTGAGGTGGGGATTTAGCAGGATTTTAAAAATAAGCAACAAAAAAAAGAAAAAACATTATATAAGCAGACATTATATAAAAAAAGTGGAAATCCTGTGGAGTTCCTTGCTGAATCGTGTTTCATAGCGAAACGTTGCTCGACAGTTTAGGCCATGATGATGTTTTTAGCTCCTGACCACATGTTGAGTATTAAAGGATATTGCTTTTGAATGAAGTGCTGCTGGAATACTAATGGCTCCAAGAGTTACTCAGGTGCTGCGTTTTCCAGCTTTTCCCTCACTAATATAAACAAATGTGCTGCCAGAGATCCAGGAGAGTGTTGTGCATAAGCACAGATGAATAAATCATAATCAATCAATCTGCCAATCAATCAGGAGCGACCGTATACTCCTCTCGGCTCGGTGAGTACAGATGCTCGTGCAGAGTGGCGTGTAATGTGTTTCGGTGTGTGTGAGTGTGGGAGGTTGTAGTGTCTGCGAATGCCGCAGCGTTAAATTAGTCCCTATAGGAAGCCATCAGGAGACGCGTTTCTACCCAGCAGGCATTAAAAGCTGCAGGTTGAGCTGCAGGCTGGAGAGAAAATAGGAAATGGTTTGTGGCTAGCTGTTAATAATCATAAGACCTCTTATTAAAACACATCTTTGGAAGTCCAGCATCAATTTCAAAGCAATTATTTCACCTGGAATCATGAACATGAATCTGTGGCAGATTAATATTATTCAGTATATCTGTGAAGGTGTGTGTCAAAATCAATACATAATATACGACATTATTCATGGACTGAAACTTTGTCTTGTTACCTGATTGGCTGGACAGAACCAATCATTCCATTACACTCGGCGTTGCTTTCTGTGCAGGTATGGTAATTGAAGTCATGAGAGAAATTGAGATTATGTGTCAGTCACAATTTGAAACTAATGAGCTCAGGCTAAATGACTGTTCAGGCTTTAGGGAAACTGTAATAATCTGTCTGAAAATGTCCCAGTGTTGGGAAAAATTACTACCCAGTATAAAACTATACATTTTCATATATCATTATTAGGTGAGATCAAGTACACTTATCTTATCTTTGGTTGATTTATATGGTTTGTATTCATTGTCACTAAAATGATATATTTATCACTAGTAAATATTCTCTACTTGGGGAGCATGGCTGATGAAAGACTTGTGTCCAAAATGTCTTGTCTTCTCAAACGTTATATAGAATTCCATGCTACATTACAGAAGTATTTTGTAGTTACTACCTAAGATTATGTATAATCTCTCCAGTAGATGTGCAGTATTCCTATTATAAGACTGTTGTATTTGCAGGTCTGGCATATGTGTTTAACTTAAAGGAGCGGTCAGACATTTTGTTGGATGCTAGCTGCAGCAGAACTGCCAGGCAACTTGGTCAACAGAAGAATAAAGACTTCTCCTTGGTAGGATGTTGGTGGTCCACATCATTTTTTCCCATTTCCAGAACCTGGAACACCACAGACCTGTTATTTTATTGATAGCTGTTTTGATGTAAAAATCACTAACCGCAACTTTAATCTTACAGCATTAAGATTAAATTATTAGGTTGAAGTCATAACAGTCAAACAGTTAAAGATTAGTTCATGGCTATAAATAAGACAATTCCATAGTGGAGCTTCAGATTACCAGTTCTGACTAGTGCCACTGGAGTCTGTTTTGAATTTGATGGACATGTATTCATTTGGCAGATGTTTTCATCCAAAGCTACCTACGATTGAGCTGAGCAGATGAAGGTAAGGGCCCTGCTCAGGGGCCAACAGTGACAGCTTGGCGATCCAGGATTTGAACTCTCAGCCTTCGAATCAGTTGTCCAGAATTACCAATTTTACATTTACAATTACATTTGCTCATTTTGGCAGATATTTAATCCAAAGCGACTAACAATTGCTGGAATATACAACAAGAATATCCAGTTGAGGATTAAGGGTCTTGCTCAAGGACCCAACAGTGCCCATTTGCTGGTGCTAGGATTTGACATCACAACCAGTAACCCAATAAACCACCACTGTTCTTGGCATCCTTTAGCATTTCCCTCCATAAGATCCTCCAACAGTTCTGAAAGACTTTGAACACTCAGGGTTTCTGTAGTAGGGTTTGGATGGCTCATGCACACATTCTGACATCCCAAACCTATCCTGGGGATACTGGGCATGAATACAGCCCAGTAAACACCATGGATGGAACATCAGTATATCGCAGACACACTCATTCACATCTAGGGGCAATTTAGCATAGCCAACCCATCTACTAGCATGCTTTCAGGAGGAAATCGGAGAAACCCCACGGAGAACATGAAGAAATCTGCACATACACCACTGTATACGTGCACCACAGGCAGAAAGTTTGGTTTATGCACAACATGCCAGTAAGTCGACTGTGTTGGTGCTACACTGTTGCTGTAATTACAGTGTGTCTTAACCTTTTTGCCAGTTCTGTCTGGGAGTCATAAATCACAGTGACATTAAAAAGGTTTGCAACAAAAGCAGTAGCAGATTGTACGTTTAATCTCTCAAAATAATCTGTAGTTGCCCATTTTTCAGTCCCAGCCAGACTGTCATGTGTCTGACTAGGGATTTTATTTTATTTATTTATTATTTTTTATGAGAAGAAGCAATTTCACTGTCAGACTTTGTCAAAATGCCAGAACCCAACAGGTGGCTAATATAATCTGCTCAATTTGGATGGAAGGCTTTTGCGAGGGTGGTTTGCAGGAAAAAAAAAAGTATTTACTCTTTTTTTTATCTTTGTCTGAGATTTCGGTGGTTTTAAGAGGATTCCGAAACAGAGATGCAAACAGCCTGAACAAGAATTACATGCTTAAGAGTGAAGAACGTTTAAAAGTAAATATTATAGAATTACAGTATTACAGTAGACAGTTGTGTGGTGTGTTGGTGGTGTGGGTTTTGAAGATGGAGCTGTAGTGTTTATGTAAAGGATGCAGACGGGACACTTTCGAACAGCTTTGCCAAGCGATTTAGCGAGCAATTTGTGGACTCTACCAATGTTAGAATCAGAAATAGCAGCTTAAGGTGGAATTAGATCTTCGGTTCTGAGTCTGAGCTTCTTTTATAAAAGAACGCTGATGGTGNGTGTGTGTGTGTGTGTGTGTGTGTGTGTGTGTGTGTGTGCACTCATATCTCTCCTAGATCAAGGAGTCTATTTCTTGGTGCTCTTTGTGTTCATTTTATGTTCATTGACTGAACATGAAAGGGTTTTTAGTGGATTTTCCCAGAAACCTACTAAGACTCCTGTAAATGGGTCATATGTTACAATATGTATTATGTAAATGTATATCCTTCATGTAATTTGCATAATACATATATATTAATATGTATTATGCAACTTGCATGAAAGATAAACATTTACAGTGCCATGCTTAAGAATTCGCCCATCCTTTCCCCCTTGGACTTTTTTGTTGAAATTGATTTTTTTTTTTTTGGTGTTATAACTTCAAATGGACTTAATTGGGATTATATGTCATAAATCTGAAGGAAATACGCCATAATTCTGAAGGGGGGGAAGAATCCATGTATCAAATTTATGGTTGCATATGTATTTAGAGCTGTTTCATGAAGCATTGTGAACAAGAAGCTATCAAATGAAGTCCAGGACAAATTCTGGAAAAGCATCAACCAGGAATCAGGGTTTGGTTTTATATATATACATACACCATGGCATTAAATGAATTATTTAAAAAATGAAAAGAACTCTGTCTTCCAACAAAAAAGGGTAAAGTAAAGTAAAGAGTGGATTAGTGAGCTGTGCAACCAAGAGACCAAGGGTAACGCTCAACATGATGCTACCACCACTAAGCTTCCCAATATTGATTTCTTCAATATTATGGCCTATTTTTTTTTTGTGTATATTCATGACAATCCCAATTAAGTCCAATATAGTCCAAGGTTGGAAAACTACAAAATGTGTAAAAGTTCAATAGAAGTGAAAGCCAATGTAGTTCTGTTTTTTTTTCTTACCTTGACTTATTGAATGATATTCCTCAGACATTAACTAATAAATGCAAATGAGTCAAGTGATTTGTTTATGCAAGGACAGTTTTAAATGAATTCAGAATTATAAGTTTGGCCCCAAAGGGAATGACCTTGAAACAACGGCTCTGAGCTGTAAATGAATCGAAGTGCAATGGCCAGCAGCCCAAATAAACACTGATAAATCGGAGTGGCTGATGGAAATATTGGCATTGCGTTTTATCTTGTCTAATTATGCATTTGTCTTAATGGATCTGTAGTGACAGGATTCAGTGCATCAGCTGTATCTTTCTGCCATGGGTGTTCAGTCTACCGGCATAGCCAAAAAATAATAAATAAATAAATAAAAATAAAATCCATGTTGCCTTGACAACGGGTGATGAGTATTGGGGCCCTGATGCTTAGAAGCATAAATTTAGATGTGACATTATCTTGTTATTTGGAGGTGCTTGCTAACAGGATGCAGGGGCATCAGTGTGTCATCTTGGCATCACGAAGCAAATGCAGATGCACCTAATCAGCCAAGCCAGTTATGTCCTTGTGTTCTGCATTTTTGAGCATGGGTGCATGTGTGTATATATATAGACACAGGTATATAATATATATATGGGGTGGGGGTGGGGTGAGGGTGTTAAGCAGTAAGATTTTTCCAATAAGATCTTGGATTATAGACATGATTTTACACAACATTAACCATCACTGCTCTGTTTTATTGAATTGCCCAAGCTGACACATTTCCATGTCTTATTTCTGTACTATCCATATAGTTGATATAGCATTAGAAAGATGTTGGAAGATGTTTACCTGCCATGCTCAAATACACAATTAATCAATGACCAAATCCACCAAAAAGCATCAACATGTGCTTACCCATGCGTGACCAATAGGTAGCAACACGCCTTGTAATGATTAATAATGCTTACTTCATCCTCCATAACTAAAATGCAAAAACAACAAACAACTTCCGATGTCTCTGAAGGTCTCAGGAAAGTTTTATTCACATTCACTGGTGGACTGTTGGCTTATGCAGCCATCTTGGCTTCTCTTGAAACTCTTTTGACATTTTGACACAGGTAACAAACCTACGTTGGACCAACGTCTATTTTGGTTAATGATGTGCAATGCTGGCAGGATTTTTCAAAAAACTGCCAATGTGTGACCCAATGTCCGGTTGCTTCCTGGGTTTATCCTCCATTCATTCTCAATAGGAATAGACTGTATGCATTGTATGAATACTACATACAATGAATACTTTATACTCCAAATAAAGTAAAGAAAAAAAAAGTGAAAGTGCTAGCAAAAACTGCTAGAAGTGTGTAATATATATACTGTACTGTGTGTATATCTAAACTTCTGGACACCCCTAGACATTAGACTGTACCACCCACTTAATATATCAAGGAAATCCATTTTGTGAATTAATTAATTAGCTAAGTCTTTAAGTCAAATAGAATTATTGTTATTTGAATTGAATTCATTTACCTCATCAGTTTGACTCATGCAGTTTGGTTTCTGTCAGATGAGCTGTTCATTAAAATGGGCTACTTGCACTCAGTGCTATGACGTATTTCTGTTTTCAAATAGCACAAATATCATATCTTGGATAGCATTGTTTACATTCAGCAATACAGCATTTTTTTTTCTTTCAGTCATTGGTGCAAGTAGCCCATTAGATAGTTAACTTGTCTTGCTACTAATTACTAGCTGCTTATAGCATGGTCAATCTCCATCTCATTTATATATTAGCTACTTTTGTGTAAGAGTTTTTCACATGTTATTGCCATTATTTTTTTTCATATTTAAAAAAAATAGAACTATTTAGAAAATAAAACATAGAAATAATCTTTCAAATAGAGGAAATATTTGGAAATTACTATGGAATTTTATGTTAACTACTAGACTTTGGATTTAAAGTAAAAAAAAATCTTTTTATCCTGAAGCTCTGTCTTGAAATTTGAGCTGCTCAACACATTTCAAATTCAGTTACTCAAATTCTAATTCACCAAGTTGGCACCCCATCATTTCTGATATATCAAAAATAGCAAATAACTGAATCCATGTTCATTTGCTTTTCCAAAGTGGAACTGAATTCGAGGATCTGGATTGTAAAATCTGAATTTTACTTTCTTTTTAAAGTGAATTTGAAGTGCAATTCAGTTTTAAAGCTTTAGATACAGCCCATTCATTCAAGTAATGGAAAGCTTAGTAAATGAAAATGAATTTATTTCAACTTGGTACCAATTTAAAAAGAAATATCTGATATTCATATACACAAAATTCAAACATAGATCCTAGTTGCACAAATATCATTTTATACATGACTCTTACTTTTCTTTAGTCAGAGTTTTTTACTTTGAATGAACATAAACTTCATTCAATTACTACTTGTTTAATTACTATTTATAAATTACAATTTGTAGATACAGTCATGTTTGAGACTGTTTACTAGAGACTGGTTTAACATCTACAATTTTAGCGAGCCCATTCAACAAATAGGGTTTTAAAGCGTATAACGTTCACCAACATCCAATCATTGCAAAAGTACCAACAATCGTTAAGTCTTTTCAAGCTGACAGAGGTGTTTTTGTGTTCAAGGCCAAGTCATTTCGTCTCATAGTTGGCTCCTGATGTCTGCTGAATTCCTCTTCACTGCAGCACCTTTGAGAGAACACTTCATAGCCTTGATATGAGGCAAACCTCCATTCCCCCGACCAATTTCTGCTTGTTAAAGTCAGTGTCGATCAGGCTGGGATGAGTGACTAACCTGGTAATTATTTTAAATGTGGAAGCTGAATGCTAATGTCATCCTTACTTCCCTCCAGTCTATACCAAATTAAGGTGTATTACAGCCTTGATGAGCATCGCAATTAATAACACTGATACCCTCCACAGCACGCTGTCCCAATGGTGTATCATTAGTTTATGTGTTACCATAATAGCATAGTGTATTGACTGTATGTGTAAATAATGTTCTTCATTCATAGTCTCCGTTTGTGTTTTCTTTGCGCTCAGCTGCTAATCCTGTTGCTGTTAGCATAGCCAGCCTCATCACCATTTGGAGGCAAAGCGTCCCCAAACATGGGCTTCAGATCTCATTAGGCTCCTACTGTATCTTCTTTCTTCTAGGCAAAATTGACGAGCATTAAAGACACTGTTCTTGTTTCCACACAAATTACCATGCAGGAGAGCCAACCACTGTCTCTCTCCCTCACTCTCTTAAGCTCTCTCATTCTCTTGCTCTCTCTCTCTCTCTCTCTCTCTTTCACGAGGATGTCATTTCAGTCCACCAGTCCACGCCAAGAGAAGGGCTCTTCAGCTCCCGCCAAACGGATGATATGCTTTGCCAAGCATCCCTCCCCCTCCTCCACCCAACTCTCTTTCAGACGACTCATTTCAGGGAAATTATTCATGGCCTGTGCACTGTAATCGCTCCTCCAATCCCAGGAAATCTTCACTGGTTGAAAAGTGGCCATAAATGAATTTTTGGATGGGCGCTATGAAGTGGTAGTATTTGGATGGGCAAATTCATATGCAAAGCAGAATGATCTCTGTTCTTGGATTCCACGCTGAATCGAACAGTGCTTGGATCTCTCATGTTGAATTTAATGAGAAGATCAAGAGTTTCATAAACACCACATATAGTGGAGTATTAAAATAAACTGTAGCGGGAAATTTCTTATTTCTTCTTGGGCAGTCTATACTGTAGAATAAAACACATTTTCAGTCTAACATGTATAAGGATCCATAATCTGTGTTTAATTTGTTGAATAAACATTCGACCAGGAGAGGCTGGTGTAAATGAGTTAGCAGGGCTAAGCGTCCCATTTTTCAAAGGTGAAAAAAAGACATTAGTATAAGGTTTAAGGCATCAACATCCGATTATTTGTTAACAAATGTCTTAAGGCAAATTATTTCAGACATTTGTGCAACCTAGTGCAACAGCACCACCAGTGATCATAAGAAAAATCAACAGAATTGTATGAAGAAGCGAGAAGCAAGGCTGGGGCTGATTTCTTTCTAGCCCAGTGTGTAGATTCATGCAGCCTATCAGTGACAGACAGAATGAAACACTCCCTAAATTTAAAGGTAAGTGTAGTGTTTTTTGGCTCGAATGGAAGAGTTATAATGTTTAACATGTTTACCTCATTTGGTGGAAACACGGCATGAAGCACTTTAAAAAACTAGAAATCATCATTCTTGCCGAGACCTTATGACATAATTCATTACTCAACCCTTGTAGTATCATTGTCAAGCTATTGATATAAGTTGGATTTTAGCCTCTCGTCTAATATCCCAACCAGCCATTAGTGCAGTTTGCAACCCTGTGATATTTTTAAAGGGAAAAAAAGTAAATATACCTCTGTTTTTACAATTTATCGAAAAAATCTGGTATCCTGATTTTTCCAAATGTTTTTGCTGATGATCCAAAACATAAAGCAAATTAACAGCAAAAAATGTTGCCATGATCCTCTCAAGGTCTCGAGACTTGATTTGAAGAAGCCAACTGTAGGGTGGACCTACAATTTATTTAAAAAGTTTATTTCACATTGCAAAATGGAAATCTTTAAACATTTTATTTTTACACTATTAATAACTTAACACATAGTATTTTGTGGAACAAACATAATTCAATGAATATTTTATAGGTATAAATTAGATTTCCTTGTCCTCCTTGTTTTGTCGTAAGGGTGTGCAAACTTTTGCACTCAACTGCAATCCACTTGTAAATGATCAATAATCATATATTAATGTATCTCAGCGTTCATGCTCTTCAGTTCCTGATCTATTTCTTATCATTGTGTGCACATCTTCTTCCATTTTTAGGACGTTCAGTGTATTTATATTCCTTCGTGCGTACGTTGTACCTTGTGCTGCATGTGTAAACGCTGCATTTCTGTTATCTTGTTCCTTGTTCTGTAGTTTTCCTAATTTCCCAAATCCTGTTCATGGTGTTTCTAGTTTCCACATGGGCTTTGATTTTGGATTATGGATTTAGCTGCACTTTCTGCCTCCCTGACCTCCACCATTGACTCTGCAGTGATACTGTATTTAGAAGTCCTTCAATAAAAAGACTGCATTTACATCCTGTCATATCTGCGTCACGTTTAATCATTGAAGTCGGAACACCTTAATATTTAGTTAGAGGGGAAAAAAGGGCATTATAGATTAGGTATGTTTAGTGGGTGTGGCTTTGGTAGAAACAGTCAAAGAGAGGCTATAATTGTTTGATTCATAAGGAATAAAACACTTGGGGACATGCTGTTATAGGAAAAAAAAGAAACCGAGTTACAGTTACCGCTTGGATGTCTTGTCTCAAAGTGTTTTATTCCTCTTTTACCACAGGAATAAACATCTGCTTATAGAGACCTTCACCATATCAGTGATCACAAAGTTTATGTGCAGCATCCACTAAGCAAGTTCCTGTGGAAGTTCCTGTGGAATTAAAAAATAAATCAACATCTTCTGACCAATCAGATTCGAGAATTTGAGGATCCATATACAATGGTTTATTAGATAACATCTAAAATCTTAAACAGCTCAGTAGAAAGGTGGATACCAGTAATCATCAAACACACCAGAACCAGACAGGGAAAGACCAAGATCATAAATGAGAGAGGATAACAAATGCTCAGGTCTAATACACTAGGCATACAGGCAAGACTTCGCGTGAATATGTGTGTGTGTGATGTGCTTCTATAGTCCACGAAAAGGAAGTGCAAACAGAACAAGAACAGGAACAGGAGCGCTGGTGAGATTGCCCTCTGTTGGCAGGGAGGGGTATTATCCTGGGCAGTTGTGACAGTTTTGAATGGCATGGTCTATATTTTTGCATAAGTTTGTTAGCATTTAGCCGCCGTCTCCAAAATCTACACGAAGAACCACAAACGATTTCTGGAAGCGTCTACACGAACTGTAGCTAAACTACATGACTACAGGATAATATCATACATTTTAGCATGTATTTGCTAAAGAAGATCAAAATGTATGCGTATTTTATTGTTTTTTTCTCCTCCGCATCCATGAGAAAGCTTTTTCGTTCAAACACAGATCATGCTTACAAGTCATGAAATAATCTTCATGCCTCAATGCAATTCTGTTTATTCTGATTAAACCAGAAAAATTCAAATAAATTGTTTACATAGCTTCTGGTGTAACGCTATATAATAGGGAAATTATTCTCATTACAGGAACTAAATAGTTACCAGGGTATTGATGCATGTAAGTGTGACTCTTCTGAGCCAGCGATTGCATGTGCCAATAATTTGGCTGTGCGATGAGCCGTAACAGGTGTATATACGATTTCGCATCGATTTCTTTCTGGAAATTCACAAGGTCTGTTTGAGAGCACAGTGGAATGATATTGCACATTAATTATACATTACTGCTGGAACCGGCAAGGGGGGAATAATGAGCTGCAATAATGATGTCCGAAAAATATAAGCTCGAAGAATCAGAGAGGAATTTAGTGAAAAGAGTAAATGGGTGAGGAATAATATATATATATGTGTGTGTGTGTGTGTGTATAAAACACTCCAGCAAAGTCAACAGCATCTCCAAACAAAGTTGCTGACAAGAAGTAGGGGCTGTTTTGCACAAAAATTGCACAAAAAAACACCCAGCGACTTCATCTCTGATAAGCAAAGCTGGAAAAAAAACAACCTAAACCTGCAGTGCAGCCAGAGTTCTGCTTATTAACATTTGTTTACCTCCATTAAAGCGTTACGTTCTTGGCCCGAGAAAGCCAGACATTGGAAATAGGTCACATCACAGCTTAATTGAATTCTCGTCTCACTCTGCCTGCCAAACTGCGAGCAATGTCTTGTGACTCATACAGCCTCAGCGATTGCTGCTTAAAAGTGTTACGGCTGTCTGGACTTTCTATAGTGCCTCAGCTGCAGAATTATATACAGCTCTGCATATGACCCTGATTCATAACCCTGAACTAATGACTCATGTTCAGCATTATATCAAACACAACAGTTGACTGGAAGATTAATGAATTTTTACCTTCAATCCCTAAGGACATAACACATTGTCCTCATGGATATGATGTTAGGTTCCTATAACAATGCTCTGTATTGTGTAATTTAAGGAGTAAACACAATGTGACATTCTTTAATAAATTTAAAAAAATGTTAGCATGTGGAACAAAATATGCTGTTATAGAAAAGTAATCAATGGCAAAGTGGAGCGATTCAGTCCATTTTCCAAAAACAGCACATCCCAGAGTGTTTATTCCTTTGTATCAATTGGCCAATGCTAACAATTTGTATTTAATGAACAAAAAAAAAAGATATGTTGTGTATATGTTTATTACAATATGAATAAGGTTAATTATAAATCATGTATTAGCTATTTATAGAGCAAGCACTATTTATAGAGTGTATTTTTTGGGACTTAAGCTAAACCAAGCGCTATTTATAGAGTATTTCTGAGGGCTCTAACTGAAGTGAGCACTTATTATAGAGTATTTTTTGGAGCTTGGGCTAAAGTGAGGTGAATAATATCTCATAAAAAACCTCGAACCCGATTTCACTCGTGAATAATATCTCATAAAAAACCTCGATGGGCTATAGATAGAATATTTTTGGGGGCTTGATATAAAGGGAGCACAAATTATGCCATAATGTTACTATATAATCTATAAATCTTAGTTTGCAATGAAGCATGAAAAGAAATTTTTTTCACATTTTAGTATTGAAAAAAGTAAAATAGATAAATAAATAAATCAGTTAAATCAGAACTAGTTCCATATACATTATACTACACAGATGTATGAGTGTATGAGGATAATCAGATGTGCCCTGCCTCACCAGACTCAGTCCAAACCCTCTAGGCTTATCAGTAGAGATAAGGGAGGCCAGTGAAGTGTTGTTTATGCTCATGCTTCTTCTTCATGACACAGAAATGGGAGCTGCACTTTGTCATGAAATGAAGTTTTGTCCTAGACACAAGGCCTGGGCTTCAGCCTTCACTACTGCTCAATAGCTGCAAACCTCAACGCTGTCATGATGTACGGAGAACATACTTACTCACTTATGAATGCTGCTCAGCATCTGCAGTCATGCCACAAGAAACACCAGCACACTTAAAATTTCATGTTCATATGAAATCTTCAAGGTAGCCACGCAAACATAAGTCTGAGATATGTGCATTTGTTTAAATACTGTAAAAAAAAAAACATCTCCAGGGTTTAAATACTACTTATATTATTGCCTGGGACTGAAAAGTAGCATTACAGTGGCCATTTTGAACAATGTTTTGGTATTGAAATGCATAACAGTGAATCCATACAGTCTATTAACTGTATATTCCAAATTAATGTAAGCAGCAAATTAGCTGGATACACTTTTCACACTTTGGCTAGCTAGCTAGTTCGTTAAAATTGATCGCCTGGCACAGCTGCTAATGAACACAGCACCAAGAAACTAGCTAGCTAGGAATGGGAAAAAATTGTTTAAAAAAATAAGAACTGAAAAGGAACAAAACAGGAAAAACAGCAAAAGGGGTGAATACTTTTCCAAGGAACTGTATACACAAAATTGAAAGAATGGAGAAAAAAAAACATGCAGGATTGCTATTCCTCACAGTCATCTTCAGGGACTGAAGGACAGAATCACTGCAACCTGAAAGAGTTTGTATACATACACAGCTGTCCACACTAGCTGGGTCAATGTCTTCGCGCTCTGCATACAATCTGCCACCGATGATCATTTTTTCCCTCGTCAATTCTGGAGCATGAGAGAAGATCCTCAGCCTCTTTCTGTCCGCCAGGAGCATCATTGGCCTGATGAAGAACAGGTATTGAAGCAGCCCTTCATAGCAGAACTCAGGCTTTCAGAAAATTATTCTCATTGAACATCAGCAAACACACACTGACAGACTGTGAAAGGGATTGTGGGGGATTTGTCCGCACCACCACATTCATTTCCCTGGACAATTAATGCCGAATTGCTGTCACCGGCACTCCGCCGCTGTGGATCAATAGTATCTTCACCAGGTAGAGCTGCAAGAGAGTCGAGCGCAGCAGACACATCATCAGCTTCTTGTTCGCCCCTGTGTCCTCCTTTTCTTTCCTAATGATGTCATTGCCTTTTCTTTCCTAATGATGTCAAGACCCTGATGATCCAATGAATGCCCATAAAAAGTAATGAGGTCATAACAGGTCATAAGGCTGTTGGATGGAATAACAACAATAATACACTTTCTATTACTTTAGTATTTTTTTAAACAGTACCTTGTATAACTTATATTTATTTTGATTACTAGCAAGATCTTCTTCTTCTTCTTCTTCTTCTTCTTCTTTCAGCTTTTCCCTTCAGGGGTCTCCACAGCGAATCATCACTCTCCANTATTACCTCCATATACCTCCTCTTTGGCCTTCCTCTTCACCTCCTGCCTGCCAGCTCCATGTCCAACATTCTCCTACTAGCAAGATGGCGAAAAAAAAAATCCCTATTGTAAAAGTGCTACACCCATCCCACCTGGAATAATGTAATTATGCAATATCAATGTTATCAATCTTTCAGTACTATATTTCATCACTGTGTTGTTGTTGTTGTTGTTCATAGTGTAAGAATTACCGTTTGGTTGTTTTAATCCTTTTAGTTAAAATTTTTTACGTGTGTGGTCCTCTCTACCACGTTCAGTAGAAGTCAGGGTTGCCAGATTGGATAATTTTTTTTCCATTTCAGACACAGCTGCAAAGGTACCGACATCATATTGTTTAGCCATAGCATTCAAGATTTTTCTAAATGCAAATAATGTGAAAGACACACAGTTACTTTGATACCAATTACTTTCACTGCACGCCCACTTGAGCTAGGTGACCTGTAATCCCTTTGTCGGTAGTGATTATTTCTTACTGTGAGTTTTTGTAATAAAAGTCTGTTTTTTTGCATCTGCTTGCATATTTTTTTTAGCAACGTTGCCACCTCTGAAGCAGGTAGAAATGACAATTTTGGTTTTCAGATTTGTTGGATAAACTGCTTCTATAACTATGCCTTGCACTGTAGTAATATAAATGTCCCACTCAGATGTATTTGCATGACCTGTAAGTTAGTGATTCCAAAGAGTGCAAAACACATTAACAGACCAAAATCACAACAGCAAATGAAAAAAAAAAAATGAAACAGCAAATTTAAGAACATGACAGCAAATTGAGAAACATGGCAACAAACTGGGAAACACAACAGAAACGTCAGAAACATGACAGCAAATTCAGAAAAAACAGCAGCAAATTTGGAAAAATGACAGCGGGGGGGGGGGGGGGGGCGCCCCGGCGGCGGGGGGGGGGGGAGGGGGTGGGGGGGGGGGGGGGGGGGGTGGGGGGGGGGGGGGGNTCACAAAAAACACCCCCAAATTTGGAAAAATTCCACCAAACCCCCCCCCCCCCCCCCCAAAAAAAAAAAAAATAAAAATAAAAAAATAAATAAATAAATAATTGAAAATTAAAAATTGTCAAACTGACTGTTCTGCATTCGTTGTCATGCTTTTGATTTGTTAATGTGTTTTGCATATATTGGTCACTGTAAACCACCTCCCCATCTCCTCTATACCATTCAGCTCCTACCCATGAGTCTTTAATGGTGGGTGTGCAAAGCAGAACTAGCCCAAATTCTCACATTTCTCCCTACAATCATTCTCTATGTCACTTAATTGAGGGTGTGGTCAAAATTAATATGCAATAATGTAAAAGGGACGGAAACAGATTGTTTAAAAAAACGTCTTGAACAGCCTGCTATTCTGTAGAAATGTGACCATTTTCATTAAGATAATAATAATAATAAAAAAACATTATTCCAGCTGGGTTATTTTGACTTATCTCCTGAAGTTTTAGGGTTACCAAGATCCAGGGCCTGGTTACAGCCCAGATGGATTGAAGCTTCACAGCAGACCTGGACATGAGGACTTTATAGATTTTTATTTTATTTACAGAACTATAAATAATCAAAGTATGGTGAATATTTCACATTTGAGTTCGACGTTTGTGAGGTAAATATTTAAAGTGTGCTGCTGTAGCTAGTTCGAGAAAGTGGTCCCCACCAGAAAATGAGAGTCGACCTCCCGTTTCGTTCTGAAAAGGACATCATTTGTGTGGGAACGAATGACGTCTTTGTGGCTAAAAATATCGATACCTTTGAACGGCTAATATTCGTCAACATTTCCGTGATCTGCTTTTCTTTGGCACAGCAGCTGAGCAGCGGGAGTCGCTACCTTTTCAAATCCAAAACCGGCACCGGTAAACATCGAACAAGAAGAGTGTAATAGTGTAATAGTTTAACAGCAGGGGTCTGGTAGGAACAGCTCGCCAGAAAAAAAAAAAAAATTAAATCTTTTAAATTGCATGTTACAATACAACCTATTCTACTGAATCAGACGTTCATTTAAATTAAATAGAACTCATTTTATCACTCAGAGCTAATCACATAATAATGGATGTGGCCTTGCTGTTATTTAATTAGACACCACATGGAACCCTGACTTAAACCTCATAATCTAATCCTAAAAAAGAGAAAAGAAAAAAGTAAAGATTTCCCTCAAGGATGAAGCAAAAATCCATCCTGCCTTAACTGTAACATGTAGCACACAGAGTCATGCTGTCCATTCACTCTGGCCTTGTTCCTTTAGTGTTACTAATGGAGCAGGTTTATCTACCACTATCTTTCCACTTAGTCCCCTCCACTTGATGGCTAGCTGAAGAGACCAGCACTCAGAGCTACAATACGGCTGCCAGTCTAAGAGAAATGAAAACCCTGTCCTCTTTACCTGTACCCACTCGTTCAGTACGGAGCTCAACGATCATGTCACACTGACATTGTTTAAGTGGCTAGTGTTTGTATTTCTGGCTTAACATCAACACCATGAATTTTTTTCATTCCGTGAAAAAAAGGAGGCGTTTTTCACGTGTCCTTTTGCTAGTCTACAAAGTGACGAGAAATGCTCCTGTAATAGCCTTGAAGGAGGTGATGGAGATGAGAAATAAATGGAATCTCTATTTAGAAATAAAAGCGAATTGGTATAGTAAGATTAAGAAGAGTACTTGAATGTTGAACGCTCGATTCTGACAAAAGTTGCGGTGGAGTTTTCTATAACAGCAGCTCAGACAATACTTCTGGTTTCAATGGTGGATGTTCCACATTTTTGGAAGAACTTTGTAACAGTCAGCGGTAAAGTGACTTTATGTTCTACGACTCTGCAAAGTCTTTAGATTAATTTGCTTTGTGTTAAGATTCACAATATCTGCTCAACCTCACGACTAACATTTTGTAACTTTTAAAAGTACATTACACCCTTGAAACAACCTCATATGAATATAACAACACTTCACTATCATGAAATCAGGGCTTTCTTAGCTTGCCTGATGATCCAGATTACTCCATAACACACTCATGTAAATTACAGTCTCTTTCTGATGTCGAGGTTTACTCCGCTTGTCTGTGGAAGTTCGGCATCTTTTAGAAATCCAAGAAATGCGCATACACCACAGGGTTGAATATTGTGAGCAATGGGGCAACAAGTTTCAGAAACAGAAATGACATCTCCCTTGCTTCTTTAGTGCCTTTTTATGCCCCAATTCCTTTGTATACTTCTTTGCGAAATGACAAAAAATGTCAGCTGTCTTTTTTTCGCCATATCCATAATGCATGAGCACTGATCATTCACGTACACTCTGAATACTACTTACCCGTTGGTCATCATGGAAATAAGCGACGCACCACATAATGCATGATCATTCATCATTACATCTATTTTATTATCATTACATTGCTTAATTTTTTTTTTTTTAATGCTGCAGCAGTATGACGGCTTGACAGGTGCCGAATCGTGATCTGGCATGATCCAGCACTCATCATACGTTTCAGTCACTGTGCTGATGTTTAATGTTTGTTCCACACACTGTTAGAAGGGTTGTGTTGTGTTGTATTTGTTATATTGTCTGCATTTGTACTGAGTCTACAATGTGCACTGTGTCTATTTAGTCTCATGGACTTTGTTTCTTTCCTAATTTGCATGACATGCAGCAGTGGCTCATGACCATAGATTTTGTTGGGCCAGGACAGCATTAATAATAACGTAGCGAAACGAAATCGTTAGCCTATCACACTTGACTTACGCTACAGTCTATGTAGAAAGTTTTTACAGTAACCTCGTACTAGAAAGTTGAGTGTCATCAACATACAGCTCCCCAATGTACAGTCTAGTAGCTTGTTTTGAGTGGTTGTAGACATATATACCTTTGTTCAATGTACAGCAGGTGTGTTTGTCAGGTTTTAGCAAAATTTCAAGGACAAAAAAACACATAAAAGACTGAACACTAACTGTATTGCTGATACTCTACCAATAGTTTACAGCCTATGTTCTGTGTATTTAGTGTCCTGTGGATTTATTGTCCTGCACTTATTTCACACTGTTGTGTATTTGCACTTTATGTAGTCTTGAATACTGTTATGTCATCCACCATGGTCCTGGAGAAACGACATTTCGTTCCGATGTATACAAGCTATATAGAGGAATGACAATAAAATCCCACTTGACTTGGCTTGACTACAAATAGAGCAAAATAGACGCATTTATATTGTATGGACATTATCTACTCCATACAACATACATCCCTCTGTCCCTGTCCCAATCTTATGTCTTACATTACAAATCGTTAGCCTCATAGCATAATTGCCCAAGTCATATTTGGTTAAACACGACTTAGGCAATTATGGTATGAGGCTAACGAAATGCTTCTTTACATCATAGACACACTTTACATCATGCACTTACACTTTGCCTTTCTTTGCAAAAATCTATTAGATTTAATTCTGATTATTTTCTATAAAACAAGATCCTGGAGGCTGCTGAGTATTTTTGAACTATCCCAGTTTGGCAATAATGTTATTATTAATAGTGCGAGTATGGGGCAGCTTAATACCTGCCCCAGTGGGCCTCTACTCTAACTACCTCTTGTTGCAGTTCTGATTTTTGTCCATTAGGTGAAATAATAACTCCGTGGAGCTCAATTGGGGCAGTTATCTATTGCTATCGCTTATCTATTATTGCGCAACATCTAGAAAGGCGAGCAAATTAATGGAGCATCGGCTTACATCTGTCAAATAGCAACTTTAAAAAAAATTGTTCATCACTCAAAAGAGTTAATTGGTATTTCAACAGCATTATGGATGAGTTGCCACTGATTACATGTTGACTGGTGATTCACTGCTGTGACTTTCTATAACATTTTGTATTAAGAATCAGTCTTAAAATTACACTTAAGGTTATTTTTTGCTCCAGTTGTATACCCCGATAAGCAGAAATGCAGCACGATAGCAGGGTTGTGGACTGATAAATTTTAATTCTAGGCAGTCAGCAGAAGTGTGGATTTCAATATTAAGAATAAACGCATCTGTTTATTGGGTTATTGTAGATCACACTTCAGCAAAACCTGGGGTTTTTAGAACTCACTCTAGTTCTCTTTACCATCTGCTAAAGCCTCTTGCCGTTTACTCCCCACGTCTACTAGTGTCTAATCACTCGCTGAGTTTTTAGGAATGAAATAAGCAAGGCTTCTGTCGCATCCCCGTGTGTGTGTGTGTGTGAGTGAGTGTGTGTCTGTGTGTAAGCCAGCAACATCAGACTTACACCCCTGTTGTTTGCTGATAACCCAGGCTGTTTGTCAGCACCTGTTCGCCTCGACAGCATGCAAATGTGCAGCATAAAGTCGGGAAAATGAACACAGTCTTCTAATGGCAATAATATTTCTTAGTGTGTGCAAGCGGATACGTGTACAAGTGTGTGTGTGTGCCATAGACAGAATTAGAAGAAAAGCCCCGATCAGAAAGGTGGAAGTGGGACTGTTTTCATTTTCCTGACATTTAAATACGACTCAAGTAACATTTTTTATGGAAAGTTTGGGTCGGGACATTAACCTTAGACTAATACGAACAAAACCTTTAGTAAAGTGCATGAAAAAGGCAGAAACTCCTCTCAGATCCTGTCAGGGTATACGAATAGAAGAAATCCGACTCATGTTATATGTATATGCTTTGGCACCCTGTTTGGATTCTAATACCTGTTTTGTTACCTGCCACTTCCTTTTATTTTTTCTGAGGAAACTGTGTGTTCTGCTGGTAGTGTGTGACCTTAAGACCATTGTAATACACGGTAGAACACGTAGCCCTGACAGAATGCATTAAATTTTGATAAACATTATGAAACATGATCACCAAATCTATTGGCAGCTCACACCTTGAATACTGGCAAGGGGGATATAGAGAGACAGGAACTCAATAATTAGAATCACACACACACACACACACACATATGTTTGTCTTACTATCCTTGTGAGGAACTTCTGTTGACAGAATTATTAATGCAGCTAATTAATGCTATGCTAAATGTAAATCTAACCCTAATCATAACCTCAATAAATTAAAGAAATCGTTTTGGCTTTTAGTTGTGTTTACAGTTTTTTCAAAATGAAAATAGTATTATTGTACACACACACCCACACACACACTGTGTGTGTGTGTGTGTGTGTGTGTGTGCGTGTGTGTGTGTGTGGATTCTTTATGCTTTATCGGCCCTAAAGTCCACACCTGTGATGGAGGCTCATAACTGAAGCTCGCAAGAGACAAAAAAGGAGATGAGGTAATTACCGCATTAACGAATGACAAGTGATCATCTCTTTATCGTTGCAAACCCATTGGCTGAGGAGCCAGCCTCATTTTCATATCACAAGGTGATCCCGCACACTCGATTGACCCATACGTGCCACACAGCTGATAGGTATAAATTGGATGTGTAAGAGGTGTGGACGTCTGGGCTCAGCCCTGGTCATGAGGTGGAATTTTCTCGTGTACTAATGCGTTGCTGGTCGATGGCGGGTTCATTTTGCTGTTTAGTTGAGGTCTCTTCCTATTATGGCGGTGAAATGAGGCCACTTTTTCATTCCGGCAGGCAGTTTTGAAGTCAGCTAAATATGGCCAAAAGGCGAAAATTCAGAGCTGATTGCCGGAGAACAAATAAAAGACAAGTTGGAGAGGATTAAAGTGCAGGTAATGCAGTTTACTTAGTAAAGGAGCTTTACTCAGGTATAGAGAACACTGACTAAACCAGAGACTCTTTAAAAAACGATGGAGTACAAACATTCACTCTGGCTAGTGATTCTGGTGCTAATTTGTTGGTTGGCACTGTATCTTGTTATTCCTGTGAGAAACTAGCAACTGTCTACAGTGATGATGTCACACGGAGACATTTAATAAGAGAAAGATTTCTAACAATCCCAAGACATAAGGGATAACAGTCAGGTTTCACTGACAAAAAAAGCAAGAGCTTCTTTTCCCACACACCATTTTCTTGTGACACTTAATACCATGATGAGAAATCCAACATAGAAGTAATGGAGATGTTGATGCAAGCATTAGACCCAAAATCCCAGAATGCAGTGCAGCTATATGACACTGACACAGCTCAGCTATTTAGCGATCTACCAGATGGCGAATGTGATGGCCGATTTGGCATGGAAGTTGAAGCTGATTTGTTTGTGCACGGTGTACAGATGAGGAGCTGAGGGAACAGGACAGAATAAAGGACAAAAGCACTGCTGCATTGCAATCTGTACGTAGAGATCAATTTTAACTGGCATCACTATTAGCAGGTAGTCAAATGACATTATGGGTAATGTAGGAAAGTGTTACTGAAAGTCGAATTAGAACAATTTGTCAATGAAAGATGTTTACACTTAAAAACAACCTTAGAAATTCATTACAAAATGAATATTGAAGATCATAAGTTAATTATATGTAAATATGCAAGTCATTTAGGGCGACTTTTCCTTTACATGTTGTAATATCTTTCTGCCTGTTTCAGGACATCAAATAAGGTCAACATTCTCTTCAGTAGGCTGAGAAGTAGGCTGCAGTTTGCTTAAAGGCCCTTTTATTGCATTTCACACCCTATAACTGAGCACCTCTGTCCTATAATGGCTTTGTTGGTGGAATGCCAGCGAGGGACTCCATATTCAATTTTACAGTCACTGGACACCCATTCAGACATTGCTGTAGTTCTGTCTGTTGGGTCTGATCTTAAACAATAGGACAACACTGCATTAATAAACAGCAAAAAGATAAAAATTGGAGTCGACACTCCATACACACCAATGGTTAATCCACTCCCAGTTTCATACATGTTGTACTTCTCATATATCAGTATCACCACATCCAGCCTACAAATCCTTCTCTGATGTGTGTGAAATCTAAACAAATTTTCCCTTTGAACTCTTGTTTACACAGCATTGCTGAGGAGGTCTGTGATCCCAGAGGTCAATGTGAAGCACTCTGCTCTATAACATGACCATGCTGGTGCATCAAAGACTGAAACATTTCATGTCAGGTTAGAGGCAGACACTCATGGGAGACAATGACGTGCATGATTCTCCAGGGGAATGCAGCCTGTTTCTTTATTTGGAGTTTCTTCAAGTATCAAGTGGAACCGAATGACTAAAATCAAAGAATGCAATGTGGTGCAAAGCAGAGCGGAGATTCACAGTAGAGTCCTGATTTACTGACTTCTTACTGACTCTAAAAGTTTAAAAGCTTATGACTCGCATCTCAAATTGGACTTAAAAGCTCATGAATCACTACTCGACTTGTTGAACTAATTTGTTTCGCAGCTGTTTAAATGTTCTTTACTTTAAATATAACTATAAATGGATAAAAGAGAATATAAGAGAAACCTCTGCTTTGTTTTAGGCTGCATCACACCAACCTGTCATTGATTATTTTCCTATAACAGCACGTCCCCAAGTGTTTTATTCCTTATATATATATATATGTATATGTTAAATACTTACATCCTCCATACTGAAAGTTTCCTTAACATTGACAAAGAAAATAGAGAATTGAGAAAGTCCTTAAAGATTCAGGCTCAATAAAGTTTATATAATTATCTTATATTATCTTATATTGCAATAGTTTTACAAAAAGCTTGACAGCACCTATAATCAACAGCATTACAGTCAGCTATACACTTGAAGGAGATAACTTTCGAATGATCTCAACCACCTGTCGCTCTATAAAGTGAGCGAACGTGATCACGGAGTAGTAAATACAGAACACGTAAAGTGACCTGGATTTTATCGTTTCAGCGACCACTTTGCAATGAGACGCACTGACTTATATGGGTCAGTTATTTATAAAGGTAACAAATATCTGCATTAGTGGTTAGCATAATAATGCTCAGATCTTTTCACAACCAAAATCTGGCTGATGAAATCTTGATAATTGGATGAGAGGAGAAAGAAATAAAGAAGGAATGAGCGAGAGAGGGAGAAAGCAATGAAGGGAGGAAGAGAGGCAATAACTCCTGCTTGGTCGCAGGCCCAGTAGCAAATGACCCCAGGAGTATTGGCTGTGTCAGCTTGCTGCAATTATCATTCAGCCCAAGTGGAGCACCCTGTTTGATATCTGCCAAGGTAATTTAGTGGGAGAGATTGGGCTGTGTCCTTCTCTTTCTTCTTCCTCCTACCCTGCATATGGCGTGTAGTTGCTTTCCAGATACATCCTGTCCACTGAGCTGAGATGGAGAGGTCCTCTTTTCAAACCGCAGATACCACTGGGTTGTTTATTTGGAACCAGGAGCCTGGTGAGTGAAATTAAGTGACACGGAGTGAAATTGTTTTTCCATGCTGCCTTGCCTCCACATGTCTGATTACTCCTATTTTAGCGAAGTCGAACAGGCGAACGTTCCAAAGTTGTACTCGGTACGAATACTTTCTGTGGAGGTAAACGGTCACCTCACCTGGTTCTTCTTTAGAACTGGAGAGGAGATTTATTTTATTATTTATTTCTTTTTTATTTTTTTTGTGAAATGTGGCATGCTCTAGATGCCATCTCAAGTTAATCTGTATGCAGAGACACTAAGATTGGAACCAAACACAAATCCAGTATTCAGAATGAACAGATAATTTGTTCTAAACAGATACAAATGTAATGTAAACAATTTTTTATTTTAATTAATGTTTATTCCTTCATCCTTAGTAACTGCCTGGTCAGGTTCATGGTGGTGTAAAAACAGTGCAACTTACCGTATATGAAAATACATAGCTCTCTATAGGCTATACAATATGTCCTCTCTCTTAGTATGATNTAAACAATTTTTTATTTTAATTAATGTTTATTCCTTCATCCTTAGTAACTGCCTGGTCAGGTTCATGGTGGTGTAAATTTGGCTACTTTGTTTTCTAAGTGTGTGTGTGTGTGTGTATGTATTATAACTGTGTGTATGAGTGTGCATATATGTACTGGTAAATAGAACCAACTAAATTGTGTTTGTAGCTGAGGTTGAGAAAGAAAAAAAATCTTTTCAGATTTAGGCCTGTTTAAATCTGAATTCGGATTTACAGCCATAAAGTGTAGAAAAACAGTGCAACTTACAGTGTTTCCAGCAAACAGTGCAACTTACCGTATATGAAAATACATAGCTCTCTATAGGCTATACAATATGTCCTCTCTCTTAGTATGATTTATTAGTATCTCTGTGTAATTGCTATTTGTTATAATAAATTTGATCAAGTTGGGTAATTTTAACAATCTCTCCTAAGCATACTGCTTTAAAAAAAATTAAAACATTCAGAACAGAAAAAGGGCTCCATAAAATAAATAATTGTTTCTACATGTATAAGCATGCTGAATTCACTTACCTTAATAAAGCTATAAATATTGTAAATAGAGGCAATTCTAAAGGTAATGAATAAAATGTGAAATTTTCCATGGTCAGATTTCTCCCAGAGGATGAGTATTTACATTTTTCTCAGTTTCATTTACTATATCCTTGCCGTTCTTCTCATATAAAGAGAGAAAATGTTTGCTGAAGGTCTCATCTTAAATTTTCCCTGCACATATGCTGTCTTTCTTTTTTATGACCTCATCTGCTTCCTGGACTATATTGAACATCCTGTCAAAAACAAAAAATGTATGTTCGGGAGATGCACACCCAATCTAGAGGCGAATGTGGACCTAATTCAGTCAGTATACAAAAAGTCAGTTCTTTTATTGAGCACCCTGTAATTATTATGCTTTGCTGGAAATGAAAGTTTTTTTAATATTATTGCATTATATAAGATAGGAAAGAGTACTATCCATCCATCCATTCTCTGTACTGCTTATCCTACACGGGGAGCCTGGAGCCTATCCCAGGGCACAAGGTAGCGGGAGGAAACCGGAGTACCTGCAGGAAAACCCTGAAGCACTGGGAGAACATGCAAGCTCCACGCACCTTGGGCAGAGGCAGCAATTGAACCTCAATCCCCAGCGGTTTGTAAAATCCCAAGTGCAAAAAACAGCGTGGTATTTATTAAGAAATATCCAAGAGTCATTGCACATAGATGGTGTCAAAAAACAAGATAAAACTGAAGAACAGGAGGGTAGAAATAGACAAACTAATCAAAGTGTAACACAAAACAGGTGAACACATTAGGGTAATCAATCAGTGATAAGTAATGGGTGCAGAGACCAAAACAAAGGCACATGGCAATGTAAACACAAACACATGGTATAAAAGGAAGGATCTCAAACCGTCTTCAGATTTTCACCAGAAAATGGCATGGCATCCAATTACATAATCTATGATTTATGATTTTTATTTTTTTTTGGAGGGTAAGTATGCACTTTTGAAATAAACAAATCTATTCCATTCTTTGGTATGTGTTTATGAATAGAGCCTGATATTACTGCAAGGGAACATTATGTACATCCCGAAATGCTATAGAGTGTCTGAAAAAAGTGTTAGCCATTCTTCTGTTCCTACATCCAAGCAAATTAAGCTTCAAAGAGTGCTTCAGCCTCCTTTCGAGCACAATAACAAGCAAAAAACATTTCCTTTCCTATTGTGGTGGCAGCGATGATAAATGAACACGAGCTGGTATTTACTCTCCTGACTCGGAAGAATTGCAATTCCCATATTTAAAGATGGCAGGGCATGCTGCTTTTCACCCTCCCTCATTTGAGTTGTGAATATGCTAAATCCGTTTTATGCCTCAGGTGCAATGACCTCTTGCAAGCTGCATGAACATTAATCTTTCTGGGGAAGAGCATTGGGGGGGTTGGTGGGTGAGTGCGGGAGAGAAGAGCTTTAAAGTCACAATCAGAGGTTTCAGAACAGCAAAGTGGAAACGACTATCACTGGGGGAAGCAGTTAAAATCATCTTATACTATAAAATATAAGAGATCACAAAGAAACAACCCATAGGGGGAAAAAAATCTAAAGAGAAAAAGATCTTATTGTTATCTTTATAGTTTCTGGTTCATTTGCCGTTTGGTTTGGTTTCATTTCACACTGCACATAATTAAACAAACCAAAAGGCAAAAAGACATTAGCTGAGGGGCATGTAGGGCTGAAACCATACTCATAAAACCCTAGATCACTTCGCAGATGGAAAAAGGTAAGCAAACCTTTGCCAAAAGGCATTAAAATCGCAAAAATCACAGAGCATGGAGCCAGGGTGAAATAAAAAGGTTTAATAATTATATAAATAATGACTTTAAAACTTCTTTATCTCATATACAGCTTTTATTGTCTCTTCTACTATGTTGGTCCTTTATAGGTCTTGTGTAATGTAAATACAGGAAACCGAGTCAAACTTTGAACACCCAGTCATTTCGTTAGTTTTAATGGGGGCTATGGGCCTTATAACAGTTTGCTATGCTCCAACTTCAGCCTGTAATGACCAATAGAGATAGTTAAATTCAAACATACAATGCCATACGTTGTTTTAACATGTATTAAATGCTAGCTGTTAGTGCCCTTTGCAATGAAGCAGGTAACATAACATCACCGTGACCATATTTTTTTCAGCCCTGTAAAATGAAATCATGTAAATATACTTGCCTTTATTGTTAATAGCTTTATGATTACAAAACCAGTACACTCACTATCCACTTTACTAGTTATACCTGTACACCTGCCCATTCCTGCAGTTATCCAATCAGCTAATCATGTACCAGCAACGCAATGCATACACTCATACAGATACAGCTCAACAGCCTCACACTTTTCACATCAAACTTCAGAATGGGAAATAAGTGATCTTTGCTGTGGTCAAAGTGACTTTAATTGTGGCATGGTTGTTGGTGCCAAATGGGCTGTTTGAGTATTTCAGAAACTGCTGATCTCCTGGGATTTTCACACACAACAGTCTCTAGAGGTTACACAGAACGGTGTGAAAACCCAAAAACTCTACCAACACCTTGTTGATGAGAGAGGTCAGAGGACACTGGCCAGACTGGTTTGAGCTGACAGGAAAGCTATGGTAACTCCAATAAGCACTCTTTACAACCACGGTGAGCAGAAAAGCATCTCAGACCATCATCAGGTTCCACTCCTGTTCCTCTCATCTACAACTGTCCAGTTTGCCTGTCTATCATACAATTGGAATTGTTGGCAAATTGCTATGGTATAATTGGGAAAAAACATTTTTGAGACATGGTCTTATACGAAAATAATGAACTTTGGGATGGTAAAAGTAAGCAAGCTTTGCATCAGACCACATTACAACACCTTTATGTTGAGTAGTTTCTCTTTTCATACTTTTCTCAGCACTTTCTCTGAATTTAATGATTACTTCCCTACCTTTGATTAATATGAAATAAATATGAGATTTCCTTTCTCAGTCACAGTTCTGATGCCCACACATTGAGAGGGTGACACAAAAGGGCAGCGTACAGTTGTTTTTCTTCATTCGTAATAAATAATATTTTCTTAAGCTGTCTGCAATTAAAACTGATATTTCTTTAATACGTTCTGGTGACCTCTAGTTATGTTCACCTGTTTTCTTGATTACAGTGTAAGTCAGAGGACAAAACCAGGATATATATTTCATTATCAGATGTGTGTTGAGGCAGCGCTCTTGAAGAATTTATCAATGTATAAAAGTACATTTCAAACCTATTTACATTTGCATTTATTTTTTTACAAAGCTCCTTGCAACTGAAACAGAATCTAGACCTGCTGATCCTGAAGTGGAATAACCTGCAGTCCCACTGGAGCTTACTTTTTCCTAGGAAAAACATATAATATATGGTAATTAATAAGAACATGTGCATGTATGATTGGCAGTGGCGACCGTAAATCTCAGTATACAGTATACACACTCCAGCTTCTGTTGAGACAGCCTTGACCGCCATTCTTGAATGCATCAGGTCTGACCAGTAATTTCAAATTATTATTACTATTAATTTTTTTGTAAACTGTTAGATTTGACACTTCATTGTAGATTTTTAAACCCTATAATTGTCTAATGTTAGCAAGGTTACACACACACCGATAGATTTTATTTCACATTAACAAGCTCAAGACATTCTCCATTTACTTTGACAGAAAGCAAGACCTCGTGTTTAACACGAGAAAACTGAGATGATTGATTATGTGAGCTATAGGGAGATATGTGAGATGGTTTTTTTGAGTGTCATTACAGCCCAAAACATACATTTACGTTACATCAAACTGTCAGACAGTGGCACTGGACTTAACACTGCTCCTCGCTCAAGCCAATATCATCCAGGAAAGATGGGCTTAAGTCCAAACGCCAGCATTACACGTAAAAAACGTAACAGATATCTGCTAACTTTTTGTGCAACTTCTGAATGAGTCTGTAGTTACATCTGAGGTCTGAATACCGATGTGTGAGATTTTGGAATTAAATACTGACTATGTATGCATAACTTAACTGAATAGGGCCAATCTATAGAGGCTGTTCACTGGAACCAAGCTGGCGTCCAAGCTACCAATGCAAACATCAACAAACATCATCAGAATCTGGCATCAGAAAGGGGAGATAGTTGTAAAGCGAGCTTATCATCAGTGACTTTATAAATAGACATTCAGGACCTCTATGTGTTTTAATGTATTTCACACATTTTATATGTTACTTGTCATCAGCCTTGAAATTAACACCACCCACATGAAAAACAATGGCACTGGTGTGTAACTATATTCATTTGCTAGTAACCTTACGCTGCTGTACACTAAATGAAAAGTGTGTATATGAAAGTCTGTAATGGAAGTATGTTGCACAAGTAGCTTGCACATTTCTGTCACTTATGCCTATGTTTTTCTCAGTTTTTCTCACAGCTGAATGTGTAAAGTTTGATTGCTGTACGCTCACCTCACAAGGGCTTAGAGGCAGAATCGTGACAGAGCAACAACGATCGAAAACATTTCGAAGGAGACATTCATTTAAAAGAAGAATAAAGCAGGGGTGTTAATGAGAAGTGGCCATTTCCCAGAAACCAAGGCTTATCACCTGATCTGTCACATGACCTGCTACCTCGCTCTAATCACACACACACACACACACCTGTTTCACATCGCTGGTTTGGTACAAATACACACCCCAAACCTCAGTTCATTGTAGAGTATTGCTCCTAGTTTTTAAAACTTTTGTACAGAAAATGAAAGTTAATAAAAAAGTTTTTTTTACACACACACAATTTCATTTTCGGGACGTGTTGTCTGACGGGACGGAAAAACATGAAATTAAATGTGTAATATTATTTATTTATGGTGGCAATGTTTTGGCTGGTGGAAATACTGACTGGCGAATCAGAAAACAAAAAGCCTCACTGACTGCCTTGCTACAAAGTTCATCTCGAGCTCTGCTTACATTAACTGCTGGTGTTGTTTTGATGAGTTTTGGATTCATCTGGGATTATTTTGTCTGAATTTTGACCCCCGCCTCCTGTTATGAAGCCCCATAAACATATTCAGCTCTTGCGCTGAATCTTGCTCTCCACTCGTGGCACGTCTGTGTTACAGGAATTAATATAATGCCATAATTGCAACAAGTGTAAAATACTTCAACTCATGAAAATGTAAACAAAGTGTGTGTTTTATCACTTATCAATATTGCTATTTTTTTTTTATTTTATTTTTATTTCTGGCTCCTTTAGTAGCATCAGGTTATGAAAGACAAAGGAAGAAGAGCAGTACCACTGTAGATTTTTTTTATTACCCGATGTACTGTATCTTCTGCCCAGTTATTAGCAATAGTATATAACAGTATAGTATAATAATTACCTGAAAATTTGAATAACCTACAAAGTAAAATTCCCATCATTGGGTGATCCTGCTGATGACAGGTGTGTGTCCATGTAAAATCACATTTTTGTCTAGGATTTATCAGGCCAGTCATTTTAATACAGTTCACTTCAATCCTCTTCGGTCAAAATGACCTGAGCACAATTTCTGTAATATAAATGCTAAAGTATTATGTAAGGAATAAAACACTCTGGGGTGTGCTGTTATGAGAAAATAAGCAAAGTTACTCTTACCACTGTTACTATTACCAAATGGTTTATTTTCTAAAAACATTTCAGTTATTCCTCATTTTTTTTTGTAAATTTTTTTTTTATCATCAGCTGATCAAAAGTTTAAGCCCATAGCCTTTAAAAGTTAAAATCTGTGCAAAAATATGGCTTTAATGTCATT
>CM074970.1:12055298-12069807 GCA_037577455.1 Pangasius macronema
TTTGACATTTTGAAGCAGTTCTTACAACCTGGTTATGATCCACCAGCATGAAATGCGAATACTTGGAATGTTTCCCCCGGTCTTAAGATTTTGTTCACGAGTGTATTACTTAGAGAAACCAAAGCCAAATAAGGTAAAGTTTACATATTTTCTAAGGCAGAACAGAAGGGTTAACACTCAAAAGCTTCTTTATTACACTTTTAAGCATGTGCTTAGATTGCAATACATAGCACTTTATTCCAGTATTAACAATTAATTAATCCACCCATAAGAATGAAATTTCAAAAGGAGCTTTGGATGCAGATTTAATTGCCTGAAATGAGTGCAGCTCAGCCCTGGGGTTTATAAATGAATTTCTCTGTGTGAAGTTCTTCTGGACCTCATTTTCTCACTTTTCCTTTTTTGTATCTTTTTTATTTCCATGTTTCTGCACACTGCCTCACCAGTAAGTCCTGGAGCCTAACCAACACAGACACAGTGGAAGAGAGAGGGAGAGTAAGTGAGTAGAGGTTGGGGAAGGGGTGAGGAATGAATATAATGAAAACTAGTGAAAAACACATTTGTTGTGTCTCCTGCTGATAATTGACTGGATGCTGCAGGCTGTTTAGGGGGACTATGGAGGGATTAGAGTAAGTGCTGACCCATGCAGGGTTTTTTCCCATCTTAACACTGCATCTTACAAGCACTAGGTCATTCTCAGTGACCCCTAGTGTACTTGCAGACTGAAAGCAACTCCTGGCACAGTAGAGTCTATATGAGAGCTACAGCTACAGTACCTGATCATGGTGTGTGTGTGTGTGTGTGTGTTTAGATGGAGCGTATGTATGGGATCATAACAGGCCTAAGATTTTGAGCATTCTGATAAGAATTTAGATGAACAATTTTAGAGTAGCAGAATGTTTACTGAATGTTTTCTGGACGTTCAGAAAAACATGATAAGAATATTGCAGAAAAGAAACAGCAGATGCTTTAAAATGTGGTGGGAATGTTGTTTCTGTAACATTATGACCAGAGACATTATTAGCTATAAGTGGTGGAGCTACTAGTGGGCCCCTGGATATTTATAAACACTAGGGGGCATGGTGTTATAGGAAAATAATCAATGATGCAGCATTACTCTTACCACCCCAAAGTTATTTTCCTATACACATAAATCACGCTTTTCTCATTAGAGTGGCACCTGTCAAGCGGTGAGATATATTAGGCAGCAAGTGAAGAGTCAGTTCTTGAATTTGACATGTTGGAAGCAGGAAAAATGGGCAAGTGTAAGGATCTGAGAGACTTTGACAAGGGTCAAATTGTGATAGCTAGATGACTGGATCAGAGCATCTCCAAAACGGCAGGTCTTGTGGGGTGTTCCCAGTATGCATTGGTTAGTACCTACCAAAAGTGGTCCAAGGAAGGACAACTGGTGACATGGTGCCCAAAACTCATTGATGCACATGGGGAGCGAAGTCTAGCCTGTCTGGTCCGATCCCACAGTAGGGCTACTATAGCACAAATTGCTAAGTTAATGCTGTCTATGATAGAAAGGTGTCAGAACACGCAGTCATCGCAGCTTGCTGCACATGGGGCTGCGTAGCCACAGACCGGTCAGAGTACCCATGCTGACAACTGTCCACTACCCAAAGCATCTACAATGGGCACGTGAGCATCAGAACTGGAATGGAAGAAGGTGGCCTGCTCTGATGAATCATGTTGTCTTTTACATCATGTGTTGGGCTGGGTGTGTGTGCATCGCTTACCTTGGGAAGAGATGGCACCAGGATGCACTAGATGAAGAAGGCAAGCCGGCAGAGGCAGTGTGATGCTCTTGGCAATGTTCTGCTGGGAAACCTTGGCTCCTGGCATTCATGTGGATGTTACTTTGACACGTACCACCAACCTTCAAATTCCTCAGATCTCAATCCAATCAAGCATCTGTGGGTTGTGCTAGACAAACAAGTCCGATCCATGAAGGCCCCACCTCCCAATACGACAGATACCACAGAACACCTTCAGAGGTCGTGTGGAGGCCATGCCTCGACGGATCAGAGCTGTTATGGCAGCACAACAGGGACCTACACATTATTAGGCAAGTGGGTTTAATGTTATAGCTGATCGGTGATCAGTTGGTCCCTCACCAGTCACTCTTTTTTTCAATTGTGAAGTTTATTAGACAAAAAAAAAACACAGCTTGTTACCAAGAAACCACAAAGCACAGAGCTGAACACTTTCCGGTGCTGAAAATCATAAAGCTGTACATATACCTGTTATGAAGCACTGAAACTGGAAACTCCTTTCATAAAAACTAAATGTCTTCTCACAGAAAGCTTAAGTAGGATGTCACCTATGGCCTCCAGAAATTCAGAAACAGCCCTGGTTACAACTTTACACCTTGTCAAATCCTTTACAGAGCATTCTGATATCATTTTCTCTTGTTATTGTTGTCTATGGGGATGTACATATTTTGAATGTCTGCTTCAGATTTCAAATATGAAATATGAAAGCTGTGCCAAATAAATGACAGGGACATGATGGTACCCTGAACAAGTATACAAACTGCAATGATCCTCAAGATTTTGTAAGTGGTAGTTGTTTTGAAAAGCTCTTTGCTTTTCAAAAAGACACTCGTCCTTCAGCACTACCCCAAATGCATGCTTCAAAGTGAGATCATTACAGTTCAAAATAGCATAACTTGCTGCAAAATGGAGGGACGGCTCATGGTAACAAGACCTTATTAACACTTAACTGGTGATGAGGGCATGAAAAACACACACACACACACACACACACACACACACACACACACACACACACACACACACACACACACACACGAGCGCATCATCAGAGACCTTCTTTTGATGAGCACAACAGAATCCGGATGAGCAATTATATTTGCAAATGGAGGATGCAGAGGAGCAGCGACCTTGTCTCTGTTTGTCGTGACCTTCATCTCAGCTCCCGGTGCGCACTTTTCTGGCACTCAGGTTAAATGAATCTCTGTGTAAATGAGTGTGTGTGTGAGGACACGTTTAGCCGAAGCTCCATCATTACAGAGATGACAGAAAGGAAGGGGCTAGTGATGAGAAGTGAGCCAAAGAGCATCCTTTGGAAATTTGGGTGTCATCTACTATATTCATCAGTCAAGGAGTGGGAGGAGACAGAGGCGTGTGTGTGTTTGTGTGTGTGAAGGAGTTAGGGGTGTTTGTGAGAATGGGAGTGGACATGCATGCCTGGGAATATAGACATTCTTGCCATAGCCATAAATAGTAATGTGCAACAATAATATGGTTACATTTAAATAAATAAATAGGCATCTTTGCAAATAGAATTTGCCCAGAATTTGTGCAAACTGCATTGAAGTGCTGTAGGTATGATGGCTGCCTGTGGTGTGTGTTTGTGTTTGTGCAAACTGCATTGAAGTGCTGTAGGTATGATGGCTGCCCGTGGTGTGTGTTTGTGTTTGTGCATGTGTATGCATGCATCCTCATCCTGGACCTATTTCCACAGCCTCCACCCTGCAGGTATCAACCACTGTCACTTTATATTTAAATAATAACCCCGCCAGAATGGTTATTGATTTGAGTCATGGAAAACAAGACAATGATTGTGCTTGGAAATGATCAGCGTCGCAGGTTAAAGCCCCCTCCGGCAAACAAGCTGAAGATTTATGTTCGGGTGTCCCCTGTCTTATAGGCTGACAAGGGAGAAGAATGGCCCGGCCCATATCTGCTTCACTTTTGGGTCATGATCGATGGACCCTTCGCAAAATGACTGTATCCAGCTTTATCCTTGGAAGAGCAGCACAGGGGAAGTTAGTGAGTTTTTCGGGTTACGACGGTGACTTAGTGGAAATGTCGAGAAACTCTCTGTACACTGTGGCAGGCAGAGTAGATGAAGGTTCTTGGGAATAACAAGGACAACATTGTATAAAAATGCCAACTCGATTTCTAGTATGGAAAAATTGTAGCTTCTCATGTAAATACTGCTTCAAACTGCAAAATATATTTTAACAACAGAACATGACAGGGGATGTGTTATCACAAATAATATCATGGCTGGGATTTGGTGGCAGGCAGGAGAAGAAAGTGTGATAGATCTTCAACCATGGTTTGTAATTCAAAATAACACACGAGTTCGAGCATTTCACTTCTTTTTACACAACAGTTTACAAAGTAAAAAAAGTCCAAGGAGCAAAAAACATTGTATCAAAATATCTATTTTTGATATCAGCAATTTCTTTCAAAATATTGTACATGGGAAAATAAATAGATTTTCTTGTGCCTGTAAACTTAGCAATATCCATATCAACAGTTATGCATTTTATATGAAAATAAGCCAATGTGTGTGTGTGTGTATGTGTGTGTGTGTGTGTCTGCAGGCAGATCTTTGTAGTGTACTTATTTTATATATATCTTTTTTTAAATAACATTTTTTAATATGTTTTAACATTTAGCAATGTAATCTGATCTTAATGTATAGTGCTACTAATATGCATATATGTGATAAATATGATATTTTGTCCATAATCATTTCTCTTTGGTTACACTATCAGGTGATTGAAATGTGTCAGGTTTCATAAGAACGTGAAGAACCAGGCATACATCATCAAAACTGTGAATATCAAAGCTTAAGTAATCTGATTCACCAGGTCCAGGCTAAACTGAAAAATGACCCTTGGTTCACCAAGTGATCTATGAAATATTCCAGCACAAAGCCCTGACCTCTATCGGTGAGGAATAAATGGCGAACAGAGTAAACTACAATTTGTACAAAATTGTATAGTTAATACTCTGATACAAGAGTTGGCTTGAAAAACATGAGCTATCATGTCAGCCTTGCTTAAGATTTGCAGAGAGCATTAGCAGTCAGCCAATAACAACACACATGCTGATTTGGCACCAGATTCCATCAGATCAGACGTGGCTGCTCACAACTCCTTCAGGCTAATTGGAGGATCTGGCCAGCCTGGCACAACTAGTTATGAAGCATTATGCATAAGTGATTTCCTTCTGTCTATGTGCTTTTTGTGTGAATGTGTGGAAGTCCCATCATAGGAACAGGAAAACCCATCAGATGATGCTGTGACTGAATTCTGGCACAAAGATGAAAAGTCAGGTTTAGGGCAAAATGCACTTTTCTGCCTATAACACTTCTTTATATATGATGTGTATGTTGCCAGATTAACAGAAGTGAGATTCACACCCTGGCCAGTGTTTTGACCACAGCTCTGAGTTAGTGCTTATTAAAACATCCTGCTGCATCCACGCTAATACAGAATTACTGCCTACTTGAGAGAAATCCCCCAACATCAGCACCTTCTTGTAGTAAGAAATTAAATTCAGGCAGTTAAATACAGAGCTGAAAGTAGTATTTGTGGAGGCGATGGCTCTTGTAGTGCTCTGCATTCTGGCTGGTTTTAGTGTGTCCCTGTGTGTTTGTCCTCTGTATACTTCAGCACCTGTGCAGGGTTCAGACTAACAGCTGGGCTGACTCCATACAGGCCTGCTTCAGTCTGGGAAACTGGGTCAGCAGGTGCTATGCCACACACACACACACACACACACACACACACACACACACACACACACACACACACACACACTCACTCATACATTCCAACATGCCAACTTTGCATGAATATGGATGCATGTGTAAATCGCTCACCAGTACACATATACACCGTGTCTGGTGAGCCATCCTGCATGGATCGTATGGTTTGGTATATAATATGCATACACACATGGGTGGCTGGGGTGGATTTTGTGTTAGAACCCCACTGAAATATTTTATGACTGTTCCAAATGCTTATTCGTAGGTGCATAACAGAGCACACATACAGCACAGGTGCTTATATACATGCCAAACAACATGTTCTGCACATAAGATGTCAACAAAGACATCATTGCGATTCCTACACCTTCCCTTGGGTGTTTAATCACATTTTATTTTAATACAATTTTATACCAGCTACTATAATGAGAAACCGGATTATCCAATCAGGATTGGCTAGTAGCGTTTGAGCACTACTAGCTACAGCTAGCTACACTCTGAGCTCAGGGATATTGAAGTGACAGGTGATGAAGTACTGGAGGTTTATGCAGGAGGAGAAAAAGAAGTGCACCTCATTTTCCCCTATTACTTGCATAATATTTTAATTATTGTCAGTGGAATTATCATGAAAGTATTTTATGTTCTATGTTAGATGGTGCGTTAAATAATTAATCAATAGAGAAAGCACTGAAATTTATTCCTAGCTGCACAACTACATGTACATTAAGCCAATGCCAATATCTGTATCTGCTTCGGATTCCTATCCAAAGTTGGGCGTAGTCTAAACCAGACCGTGTTTTTGTTTGTTTGTTTGTTTACAACAAAACCCAGAGGCATGAACGTCAGCATGGTGTGTGAATTCTGGCTCGGACAGTTCCTCAACCTCAGCTACATCACTAAAGAAAAAAAATTTCCATTCACACAGTTATTTTTGCTTGTACCTGCCCATTAGTTTCAAATAGATGCCCTGTGAACCTTTCTGACAAACTTTCTAAAAACTAAAAACAAATAGTGCACTTCCTGTTTGTATCTACATTTGTATTTGTTTAACTGACATAATGTATTCATAATTGCTTACATCATGCTAACATACATACAAAACTAATGATAACCCTGTCCTGTATTTCCTGATGTCTACATATGGCAAGCATAAAGCTTAACCATGCCATGTTCTAGCCAAAAGTAGGTCACAAGGCAGCTTTGGATAGATTTATTCTCCACTTCAGAACAATGACTCTGTGCCTATAAACAGTCTTCTCAAAAAGTAACTCTGTTCCTAAAAAAAAGTCGACGAATATGAAACTGTGAGAACATGGAAATGTATAATTATATCAGACAACATACATCCACTTATGGCCATCTTTGATGCATGTTCTTATAGAAACAGACATTTACATTTGTTAGCTTTTATGTATCCTAATGATAGCTGTAATAAGCCTGATTATAACTCAGGGCAGTGCACAAAGAAAGATCAAACTTAGTTTAATTGGTTTGACTTTTCTCATCCAGCCCAGAGGAAAGAGAGACAGCACAAGGAGATGCCATCCTTGAACAGAGAGCAGGCATGCACTAGCCATTAACAATAGTGATGCAGCGTCCCTCTTGGCCGGTTTGAAAGGTGCTGTTCTCTCTGGCGCAGCTGGGGCATACACATTGCTAAAGATCGTTTAGCGAACCCTGAAGGAGCCAGGTCACTCAATGCTCTCCTCCTTAATTATCAGCCCATATGGGGTAATCTCAAGCAGAGGCCTGATGGGGCTACAACGCCACACCTGCAGCCACCTCAACACTTCATTTTTTTAAAGCTTTGTTTGTTTATCCTGTCCCAGTTAGCTAGGCTAGTGCTGTTGTTGCTGCCACTTCTCTTAAAGGGTGGTCATGCTACTTTTATGAAATTGCAAGTGGCAATAACACAAGGAGAACAGAGCTAAACCAAACCTGTTGTGACTGTCTGAATTGAGGTACCTGTATGAAAGTAAAGCAGCTGGAGAATATCAATGTGTCTAGCATCAAATTACTTTCCTAGCTCAGCTGCAGATCAAAACAGGAAGAGTTTTTTAAAACATCTGCAAGACACGCTCACTCCTGCTGATCTTCACAGCAATTTTATCATTATCAGTGATGTGCGGTAAATAGTACGCAGTTTTGTCAGACTGCAGCCAGCTAAATCATGGGAAGCAAATGTGGAAGCCAGTGGATTCTTAAGACAGTCCCTCATTGACGCCATGCAAATGCAGGGTTAAGAAATAATCCAAGAATGTGTTATTGAGCTTGTTGAGGAAAGACGAGAGGCTGCTTAAACACCCCCCCCTCCCCCCGCTTCCTTATGTGCACCCGTTAATTAGATATCGATTCAACGAGTCGATGAGCATTCTGACCTGCTGTCCTCGGCGATGACAGGTAGAATGCATAAACGTCTGAACATGTCTTGCTAACAGGACCTTCCTCTACTGTAGACGTTGATAATCTTGGTGGTGATTACATTAATACAGATCATTTTTCATGACAACTGAAAATGAATGGTTGTCATGGAAAAGATTCATAATTAACAGCTTTGAATTGCTTGGAATTGAAGAAAAAAAATAATAATTTCAATTAATTTTTGGAGTTGGGTGTAAGGACACAAAAGTGTCCAAAGTAATATGAATGACTGACAGATTTTTTTTTCTAAAAAGAGTACCTGAAATTCCATCACAATATTAAATAAAAAAAAAAAAAAAACAACATCAGGGATTTCAGAGCAACTAAATGCTAGATGGACAGCGTCTTGCCATGCTGACCACATTGATTGGATTAATTTTTTTGCCAGATTGTTAGAATGTTAGAGGTCACATGCCTTACTCATTTGAGCATAGATATGGTGAAAGTGTATCTTTTAAGATTCAATCCTCTGTGTAGCTAACATCAACTGGAAAAAAGGAATCAACACTTGTTTATTATAAAAAGAATAGCGGGGAAATTGTACTTGAAGTTTCAAAGTTTACTTTTCATGAAATCATCAAGTGTGCATAGAATCAAAGTACTGGAGAAACAAAAAAATTGTTGTCCCAAACCTTGGTCTCTAATGGGTGAATGACTCATTTGAGACGCATCATTTGAGAGTGTTTTTGCTTTTCATTTTTTGACTGAATGTCAGAGGCAAAAGAATCTGTAAAGGCAAGTTCTTGTGGAATTTAAAAAAAACATGAAAAGTTATGAAAAATATGTGTTTTCTTTAGTGATCTCACATCAAACCTAGTTATAAACTTTAGGGCTTTCCATGTTGTTTTTTTCTCATTCTTTCATGAACACAATGGAGAAAGGATCTACAGAGATTTTCCACTGTTCAATGTATTGCGAGACAGTGAATTCACACCTTTTACAAAGGGTAAGCTTCCTTATGCTCTCAGAACTCACCAATGTAAGAGGGCTGGGAATCTTACTGTGGAGAAACCCCTTCTACAGGCAGACCCATGGGGTATGGGAGCCCAAATTAAAGCAGACAAATGGACTCTTATAACTGGATTTTGATAGGTGGACCTCAGCCTGCAGTACCAGCCCTACATGTGCATTAGCATGTTTCCCCAGCTACTCAAATACCCCAAAGATATTGCACCATTGGTGATCTCATTGACAGCAGCTCAAATGACAGCTTCTGCATCATTTTGCAGCCTCCCATTCAGGTGAGAAGACTTGTTTTGGCTGGAAAATGCTATATCTAAACTTGCCACATGTGAGACTTACATTATCTGATTGTATGTTTACTGAACATGCCTCTTGTGGTGTGTTCCTTTTTCAACCAACTCTGCCTCCTGGCTTGCATCAAGAAAACTTTGTGAATTCTGCACCAGAATTGGATTGGTTGCACCAGACATACATGCTTCAGTATCATTTATGGTTCCTATTATGATCTCACCCAGTCACTGTTGCTTTCTCTGTTCTTTAACTACTATTGTGACTATTTATGCTAAAATCCCTGTCTGACTATGTTTCATTTCTGTTTATACTCCTTTATCTGTATGCATGTCTAGTTAGTTTTAGGTGTGGTTTCCTCCCAAAGCTAAGTCAAAGATCCTGTCCTTTACTAGCATCAGGCACTGGTTTTGGATCTCCTTATTGTTGAGCTCAACCCTTGAGCCTAATTTGGTGCCACACTTGGTATCTGAGCAGTCCCCAGTGTACAGATCTCAGTTCCTGAAACTGCCCCTGAGCCAATCTTAACTCTTATGCCTTTTCCTGGAACAGACAAACAAAAATGGCTGACTTTAGGAAGTCTTGAGGAGATTACTCCGCTATAAATGTGCATAAATATCTCAACAGTAGAGACAGTGATGAGCACCAAGTGCATTGGCATTCACATCGTGGAAGACCTCACATGGACAACTAATACCAGCTCCCTGGCCAAGAGACCCCAGCAGCATCTGCATTTCCTCTGACACCTGAAGAGGGAAAACATCCCCCCACCCATCCTCACCACACTCTACAGAGCAGAATAGAGAGCATCCTGATCAGCTGCATCACTAACTGGTTTGGGAATTAGAACATCTCCAATTACAAGACCCTACAGTGGATAGTGCGGACAGCTGAAGGCATGACCAGCATGCCTCTACCCCCTGTTCAGGACATTTTCTACTCATGCAGCATGATTCCCACCCACCCCTACCCCAATCTATTGCCCCTTTGCCATCCATCAGAAGGTTTTGCACTATTCGCTGGACTGCCAGACTGGGTAACAGCCTCTACCCCCAGGGTGCCAGATTATGGATTATGCTTCCCCCTTCCACACATATATATCCCTGGGATCCAACTAATACCCCCCACCCCCCACTGTATGGACACTTTAAATCAACCATGACACACTTTAATGGTTTTTGTTCTATCTGTCGTGCTGTTACTTACTGTTCACTTAGTGACTGCAATGACTACTGACTTGCTGTTTACAGCACACCGACACTTTAATTGTGAGTAAATACAATCACGATACTGCACTGTCACTTTTAAATTGCATTTATGTCAGGTTCACAACCATTTCTGCACTGTCACCTTAAACTTAATTTCATTTCAAGCCACCGCCATGGACCTTGTTGTGTTTAATGTAATGTCTTATTGCATGTTAAGTGCTTTGTTATTGGAGTATTTATGCTCTACTATCCCCCTGTGTACTCACCCCACTCTTTCTCATACCCCCATTCTGCATGCTTCTTATTCCTATTGCATTTTATTTACTGTATGCCCTGTTAGCACTGTGTATGTCTTACATGTATCTTTCACCTTGGGTCCAGGAGAAACATTATTTTATCTCACTGTACAGTATACTGCACATTGTATATGGCTGTGATGACAATTAAGATCAACTGACTTGACTTGACTCAGCCCCTGTATCTGTCTCCAGGTCTAGTTAATTATAGTTGTTGTTTCCTCTGAGTCTAAGTCATCCTTTTCTCTTCCTATCATCAGGCCCTCTCGGTGTTTTTCCTTTACTCTTAAGCCCATTCTTTGAGCTCTCCTTAGTCTCAGGCTTAGTACCTGAGCAGTCCCCAGAGTTGCTCAGCTCCTGAGACTACCCCAGAGTCTGACTCCAGCTTTGAGCCTTCCCTTGGAACAGACTTAGCCCTTAGCCCCTAGACTTACTCAGACTATCTTTACTGTCAGTTACAGATTCTGATCCCATCCTGTGGCATAGCTTTGGTGTCAGTCAAAATATGTTTTTTTCCTATATCAGTTTTATTCATCGGTCCTTTCCCAGTGTGGGTTGAAACCTCTGTCTTTTCCCCAGTCATGACCTCTGTCTTAGTCTTAGGCATTGCTCTTTCCTCAGTGTCACTCTCAAGCCATGTTCTTTACTGCAATATCTGTCTGAGGCCATGAACTAGAAAAACGCAGAGCTAACATGAAACAAGTGTCAGAAGTGTGTGTCCAGAATTACATGCCCCTGCTATGCCAGTGTCTCTGTCCATCCCCACCCCACTCAAGGCCCCGTCTAATCCTTTATCTGGCAGTTGTTTCACATTTTCTCTGCTTTTACAGCATTTCTGAGCTGGATTTCTATTTTTGCTTTTGGGTTCATGAACTCCCCACTTGTTTTTCCAAGTCCCTAGTCATTAATTTCTGGTGTTTTCTTATTCTGACTTGTTTTGACTCTAGCCTGCTTTACCTAGTTCCTGTTATTGATTTGTCTAAGGTAATTTTCTCTGCCTGCTTCCTGACCCTGGACATAGATTTGACTACGAATTTGTGAGGGGGAAAAAGAAAAACAAACAACAAAAAAACATTTGGATCGACACCACTCTCCAGAGTCCTGTGCTGTGTTTGAGAAAACAGCTTGTCATGTTGGATATAAAGTGACAGTGCTAATGATTTTGTGTTGTTCTTGCCTGCTGTTCAGTAATTGTGTGCTGACACTTTTGACATGCGCTGGGTTTTTCACTGACACGTTTACTGATAATCTTTTTAATGTAGCCTTTAATGTAGTCTGTTTTAAAACCAAGAAGCATATGCTTTACTAAAACCTAAGAATAATGTCTAGGTCTTTATTTCTTATTCTTCAACACACCTTCATGTCTTTTTTTGTCAGTAATGCAGTTCCCATAATTTACTCGAAATCTGTCCATTCAGCAGGGTATCACATTACTGCAAATGCACATGAGCTCAGGGTTAGTGGTCATAGGTTTTTATATGACTTTATGCATGCAAAGTAGCAGCAAAAAGGCTTCACTGATTACAATACCCCACATTTTCTATGAGATTGGATTGGTCAGTTAATAGTATTCATCTAACTCCTGCAATCAGGTGTCCCACATATGTAATAACACCACAGGCAAGGCAGATTTAGCTCTAGGTTCTTCATGGGTGCACAAAGGTGTGTAAGCCATGGCCAGTATCCTTCAAAATCTCCAATAGTCAATGCTACAGAAGAGTGACTGATTTATAGTGTGCCTATATATGCCTTGCCACTTTCCTCACCATATTCGTCCCATTAATGTGAGAAATCTGTGTCCTGGCCCAAAAACATACAGACCAGACCTGTCCTCCTTTGATTACTTCCTCCAGAGCTGTCCCATAAACTCAATATGACAGCCTGAAGCCTTTGCATATGGAAATTTAAGAGTCAGCAGCCTGTCCGCCCTAACGCTCTCCACTTGATTAGTTTGGTTTGAGACTGACCTGACAGCACTGTGACTTCTTTTATCAACTTCTCTCCTTTAACATTGAGACTAAATGAGTTCTCTGCCATCATCTTTGGAAAGCCAGGTGCTTTTGACTGGGTAGTGAAGCATACAAGCAAATTAGACTTGATGATACACTTAGTAGTATTTTTTAAACCAGATTATAAAATGCTTAAACCTGAAAAAAATGGATGCTATTTGTATGATCAGCTATTAAAACAAAAACTAAATACTAAAATTTGAATTATTGTGTATCCCATGTAGCGAACATCTATCATGCTCCTCACTGTAGTACTGCATTCTCTCTCCATCAGCAGTATTTTATGCTCTGAAATTAATCTACATTTTTTGAATCTTTAATCTTCTTATATTCAACCGCTATCTCCACTGTATCTGCACTTTAATTCAGTTTCACAGTTTTGAAGAGGATTACAGTTGATTGAGAGAGGATCACGTCATACTTACAGGAAAGGTCACCTTGTGAGAACTGTGATTGGAATTATATGTGGGCACCATGAATACCTTTGGCAACAGCATCCGTGTCTTCAAACTGCAAGGCAAGTTGCCAAAAAATATTCTTGGAAGCTGTTAAGACTGTGTATATGTGTGTGGTGTATATGTTATAGTAGGCACTATCTGTGTCTGTATCTGTGAATGTTTAGTGCTGCAAATATCCTATCTGTATTCAGATTTAAGCTTGAAGTGAATGTGGGCATTTTTAAAAAATGAAATATGCCACTAGAAACCTGGAAAACACTCAAAACAAATAGAACAGAAGAGCACAAAACAAATGTATAAATGCCTGCGCTGTCGGCAGGGAGTGTACATCCTGGCTCTGAGAGATCCTCAACCTCGGCTACATAATTTGAGTTCATAACTAAAGATTAAAGTGGGACTTCAAACTTAATTATAAGAAAAAGCTGTCTATGGGAACCTGCCTCTTTCTCCCTGAAATGGAAAGTTTCCCCTTTCAGAGATGGTTCCAATCAGTATTACCTAAAAGTCCTTAAAAAAAAATGGGAAATTTTAAAAATTGTATGTAGCATGCTGCAAAAGAGGGATTCCCATTCACAGATGGTTCATAGTAGAACCATATTAAGTCTCTAAACTTTAACTGTTTAGATCTCAGAACCCCTTTAGGCTTATGCAAACCTTTAACTATTGAAAAAACAAACAAATATACAACTCTTAAAGGTTCTGTCTAGAAATCTACAACAGAGGGTTTGCTTTAACTATCTTTAACCCTTCCCTGCCTGTCTACTCACCAGTCTATCTACCTTAGTTCCTGTTCTTTTCTCTCCCCTCTCCCTCCCTTTGCATGGTATCTGTATTAATCCCTTTGTGCAATCCTTCATTGGCTCAGTAAAGATCTCAGAGAGCTCTTTGGAGGTCATGGCTATCGCGGGTTTCCCTTCAGCAAATAAGAAATTGCATATGGTACGATTAAAGACGGAGTGCTGCGGATGTCTGTAGACTTTTCTGTGCTGTGTTTGTAAAGCACTCTCTTGGGTATTATATGTACAGACTCCAATGTACAGAGAGAGGTGAGGGGACAGATGCATAAGGGTGTGTGTGTGTGTGTGTGTGTGTGTGTGTGTGTTCTTACATTCAATCTATTACTAAGTTAAAGAATCTTTACCTGTTTTTCTAATCAGCTTATGCAAGACAAACAAGTGCGCAACACTTTTTTTCCCTCTTCATTCACACCTAAGCCAGGCGTGAAGGTTGCATTACTGTTAACTGATGAACAGGTTAATTGTAGCTACTCTTCCATTGTGTTCATCTGCCAAGGCCACAGCTTCACAACAGAAAGCTGGCAAAGTGGT
>CM074970.1:12095369-12125001 GCA_037577455.1 Pangasius macronema
ACATGAGCTGTCCCTCTGATGTACTCGTTCCTAATCCTGTCCAACCTCGTCACTCCCAAAGAGAACCTCAACATCTACAGCGCCTACAGCATTACCTCTGATTGTTACAAAGCACTGATGCTGGAGACTCCTTACAAAAAAAGGTTAAATAAGCAACTTACTGAAAATATCACCATATTCACAGTTGCCCATTTTGTGTGTGTGTGTGATCAACAATTTTTGAACAGTCAGTGATGTGGCATAAAATAACATTAAAATTTGATTTTATGCAATAAGTAATGCACTACTTATTGAGTACACTCTTGTACAAAGAGAAGTTCCATGTAGTATCCTAAAGGGTTCTTCTGTTGATTTCTCAGGAAGAACGCTTTCTCCTGTGGGGTTCTAGGCAGAGCCTTTTCAGAGAAAGCTCCAAATAGAAATCTATTTCCATTTCTTCCACTTCACCTTTTAGTCAAGAGCTACTGGAGCATTATAGAGGTATTAAATTATAGCTACCAGGCATGTGGATTCCACTTGTCATGGTGTTTTCCAATAGAAAGACATGTTCTGAGTTTACGTGAGATCTTTTTTAGGGCTCTCCCAAAGGTTCGAACCAAAGATGTCTTTGGGTCTTAGATTCAACCTTTTTCCCAAAAGTTGTAGAAATTATAGATTTATTCTAGATTAATAAGAAGCCTTTAGGAATTTGACATGGAAAAGATGCTGGAGCTGTAAAGAATCTTTAAGATAAAAGTTTCTAGAGAACCCTTTTTTTTCTAATAGTGTAGTCATTGTACTAGATAGTTTTTTACTTTAAGTCAGGAACCACTTTTTCTCTCTCATTTAAAAAAAAAATTACAGTTCTTCTACTTACTTTCAGTGTGATTTTTGGTTATCCTCCTTTTACATCAAGAACAATTCTGTTAGTTAAGAGTGAAGAAACGTTGCTCTTAAAAACCAATCAAGGGATGAATGAGTCAAGGTTCATGTGTATATATTGGAGATAAAACTCTATTTTATGCATGAATTTAATGTTGCATGACTATCATGATCCTGAGTAACAGATAATATGCCAGTCATTCCTTTATCTGTTAAATTTAGCAGTCTCCGTTCCTCGTCGCACGTCTGCAGTATTTATAGTGTCTTATGACTAACAAGACTTGATTACATGGTCCATTATCTGTATATTGTATTATCGTTGTGATATGCCAATCATCGTCTAATCTGGTTTGGCAATGATGCAATGCAATGCAAGCAACAAGGACACACAGTGTTATTGATGTGAAGCATCACTCAGACAGAGCATCCTGGTGTGTATGTATATTTATATATTCCCCAACTGCTTATCTCCACAAGCAGGCTGAAGTACTTATTTCGGCTGAATATCTTTGTGGCTGATTTGAATATTTCTAGAGAAGATAAGATAATGTCCGTGCTTTAATGTGATAGGTGTTAAGCTATTAAATAAGTAAGGAATAAAACACTCGAGGGTGTGCTGCTATAGGACAGTCCCAAAGTGTTTTATTCCTCTTATTTCACAGCAGTTTGCCAATGATTACGTTACACTGTCAGAGCTGCTGCTATACACAATTACTCAACAACTTCTGACCAATCAGAATCGAGCATTCAACAGGGCTGTGGTGTCATTCAGTTTATAGATTGGCAATATCTATAGATTTAGATAAGAAACTATCCTGAAAATAGATTTTTGGTTAATGTGTTGGTTTCATTCAGATCAAAATGTAATTATCAGTTATATTAAGAATATAATTAGTGCTGCCTTCACATGCTCCTTGGATTTCCAAATTGCAAAATTGTGAAGGTTGTTGCATTTAAGTTCACCTCTAAATTTATGGGGTAGTAATGATGGAATAGTAATGATGACTTTGTTGACTATTTATGATCATTATAGCACAATTTCTGCTGATTTGCACGCTCTGTGTGTATTATGTTCACCACATCATAAAATATTTCAGAGGGTTCAAACCCAAAATCCCTCCAGCTATGCCTCTAGTAAAAATTGTGCAAAACTTAGGCTTTTTTTTTGTTTCCAAAGCTTTTCCACTTGTAATTTAAACTTGAGATGTATTCATGTAAAACATTTTGTAGGTCAGGCACTATTATTATTATTATTATTATTATTATTATTATTATTATTATTATTATTGGGAAGCTACCAATTTGCCATTTTTGCATCAAAAGTAGTGGAATGCAAAATGGGTATGAGTTGTAATGAGTTTCAAGTCAGTAATATTTAAAGCTACACCTGCTGCTAGCCCTAGCATAAATCATTCATATGATTTAGCATGTGTGGATTCTTATGAATTTACAATCGAGAAACCATGCTGTGCCTTGTCATAATTACATAATTCAGTAAACCTCTGAGTGATCTTCCAATCTCTGTTTAATTCAGGAACATTCTTTCGAGAGACTGTGAAGAGAATTCTTCTTACAAGAAGCTGCCTTATTCCAGTGAGCCCGAGGAGGAGGAAGTTCCCAGTGGAGCGTAGCCAGGGTCCAGGGGGAACATGTTGAATTGTGGATGCTCTGGGCTGAGTGCAGGAGTGTGTAAATCGACTGTGCTCTGTTCCTCCCTGAGGTCTGAAGGATGGGAGCTTATTAGCAAGACTTCCATCACCAGGACTGACGCAGGAGGGAAAAAAGCGGGAACTCGTGTCCTCATATGACTGCAAGAATTGCCGTGGAGAAAAAAGGTGAAAGCAGCAGTCTGTTCAAGCAACAAATCCATTGCAACCTGCTGAATAAATGGCATGGTGTTGATGTACTTTCTTTCATCAACTGAGAAAAAAAAAATCATAATCTTTGCATTGGCATTTCTTTAGCTGCAGTATGTTCACATGCCAAATATGTGACCTTGTAAGTCTAATAATAAGTCTAATAAGAAATGAATGACACCCAATGTGAAGCAGAGGTTTTTTTAATCCCCTTATACCATAACAATGTCAACAATTACATTTTTTTATTTACTAATGAATCACATCATACTTTTTATATGTATGAATGTCCACAAGTCAAATTAGTTCCTGAAAACTCTTCCCATGCTGACACTGGAGACTCCTTCCATAAATGTTAAACAAACTTCTTATCCGTTTTTCTTCCATCATGTTGTTTTAATCTGTTTATTATAAACCTCAGGCAACTTCTGGCGACATGAGCGACAGCGACCATTGGCGACTAGGTGTGGGCGTGTCCAGCGTTGCGACAAAGTTGAGAAAACTTAACTTTATGCAAATTTGGAGCGACTATCAATTTGCAGCGATTACCAGTGGAAGTGAAGACAGTAGAGCTCACGTGATCCATGGCTTTAAGCTAAGCTAATTGGCGCTTGCGTTTTCATCACAGATAGATGGCTGCAATGGCAAAGAGCTCACACTACTTCTCCTTCATCTCGTACGATATGATGCATATATACACTGGTGAATTTTATATACAACACTGTCCCTCCAGAACGTTTAATTTTAGCGGCAAGAAAATTGGTTTATTTGTCGAAAGTGGAACGCTAGATGCGCCACCCACTGATAAATGTTAATATAGCAACCAGTAGTGGGAACGCCTACTGGCAACTTCATAGGACAGCGACTGGCAACTTGCAGTGAAAAAATCATGGTATGAGTGAGCATAGCATTAGCATTAAGGTGGGTATTAGCTAGCATTATAGTTATCTTTACGTCGGAATAAAACTATTTGCCCCTTCTCTCGAGTCACGTTTGCAGATTTATAAGAATTTTCAGAAGACACAAGCTCAGACTTATGGTGTAATTAAATTCTGTTTTTATGTCACTGGACAGTAAAATAGCATTTCACTGCATGTTGTACTGTGTATGGTTGCGTGTTTACTGTGAGACCATAAAATTTGAATTTGATTACCAGCTGTAATCTGTAATTTCATAAAATTATATGAAATCTGACAACCCCGTTGTTAGAACTCTTATCAGTTCTCTATGAGATTGGATTGAAGCAACTGAGCTACTCTTAGGGCTGAGAAGGTTAATCCATAGGTCCAGCTACCATATCAACTAATTAACTGTTATTGATTTGTCCTTTAGAGATCTGATGGTTCAGACTAGATCGAGTATTACAGTAATGTGAAAGCTCTTGTTTAGGGGCAGTGGGACTGAACTAATGCTTTGTGACGGTAATAAAATGATTTAGAGATTGAAGTTCATTGTTCTATCATGATTATTTTATAGCCTGGGTACTGTTGGGAGATGTTCTACCATTAAAGGTGGCCGTGCCCTGGCTGAACTGCACTGCGCCGTTAAAAATGTATTAACAGTATGTACTCTTGTTACAGTACTTGACGACACGGTTTACTGTAACAGTACGTTGTTTGAGTGTCATTAAAATCATAGCACTTTTAGTTGAGTTTTTTTTTTAAACAAAATATTCAACTTTTCAAAAACAATTAAAACAATAAATAAATCCATCTAAACTCAGAAGACTCTAAACCACTATATGCAAATTTTAAATAATTCAATTTCGATACCCAATCAAAACACACTGACGAGACTTCACGAGTCTACACTTCAGGTGTCAAATGCTTAACAGCAGCAATCTGTGAGACGATGGAGATAGTTGAGTATTCCTGCCCCAATTTATCAAGTTCTTCAGTTTTAAACGCTTCAAAGGAATCATTGTAATGATCTGCAAATTGCCCCAAACAAAACCCAAGGAAATATCAACATCTCATAGCTCAACTTCCTGTCTATGGAAGCATGAACACTAGCTAGCTGATTGAGCTAGACTAGCTAGCATGATCTTTTGATGCTTTGTAGTATGAAAGCTCAGTTTTAAACTTAAGGCATCACCTTGATGTTTGGTAGTGATTACCTGTTCTATTAAATATACCTAAGGTGCTGCTACAACTGATCAGTAAGAAGCTACTAACCCCACCAGCATTTGGCTAGCCCAGATAGCTAGCCAGCTAACAATACATTTCCCTATATAGTGTTGATAATTGAGTGCGTGTTCATCTTGGCTCACTTGGTTAGGTAGCATAAATGCAATATCAAAATTGCATTCCTCAGATATTGCAGGTCTACTTGGTTTTGTGTAGCTTAGCTGAAATATATGGTAGTTTTACATGGTAGCAGACAAAATGATCACATAACTAGGGCAATTTTATTTACTTTACATAAATCTCAAAGGCTGTCTCTAGAATGCTTGTGGAATATCAGTGTGGAAATACCTGAAACTGTTTTAATACCCACTGAAATTCACGTAAGAGACAAAGCCTGCTGAAGAAATGGATTAAGTGCAACATTTCACCATTAGGTGACCCAGATTTCTGTCATCATTATGGTAAAAAATAAATAAATAAATGAACAGAATAGACAACTGAACATTTTCCGATTAGTGATGTCAACTGTAGATATATGAGGGTGATTTTGTAAATTAATTACTCAAGTAGTTTTCACAATAAACACAATATCCACAAACTCAAGCAAAAGCAAAACCCTCTGTCAGTTTTTTTTAATCGTTCAAGAGCCATTTTGAGATCTTACCTCTGCAAAATAAACCATGATTCTAAGTCAGTAATCATAAAGAACTCCGTTAGCACTTAGCTAACGTGATAGCTAATGAGACCTGAGAATCCATTTCTATCCGTTGAACAAATAGTCAGATGCATGGAACGACCAATCGGGTTTTTTGCGTTTGCATTTCTGTTTGGTGGAGTGACATGCCAAATGTGTGATTAGCCTTTATCAGCAGTTATGAAAAGACATTAGCATTGCTAAGAAGCAGATAATTATGAGCGCAGCTACCAGATTGTTTTAGATTGACTCTTGTTTGCTGAGGTTCAGCTGCTGAATTAAGCATTTTCTAAAACTCTTAAGGGAGGCCAAGAATGCTTACCTTGATAAATAAGGATGTGAGGAAGTGTCCAGAGATCTCTCTCTCTATCTATCTCTCTCTCTCTCTCTCTCTCTCTCTCTCCTTCTCTGACTGCAATTAAAAGAGGTATGAAAATTCATACTCTGGAAAGTGATGAGTGAATGGACTTTTACTGCCTTTAAATCTTTAAAATCTTTAACCAACCCATAAACCAATATACAGAATGGTCACATAGTCTGACACAATGAGCCTTATTAATCAATCTGGATATTAAAAATTTCATAAATCATTCATAGGAGAATTTACGCAAGAAATGTAGCATTCATGAAAATCCAGTTAGTTCTCCTGAGTTTGTATAAATGTATTTATAAGAAGACTCACTTATGCGAACATTAATTACTCAGCTTCAAATTGTATAATTTGTATGCATTTAACACTGTTTTGTATTAATGACTTGACAGAAAGCAATCCAAAACAAATTCATACATTAAGACAAATAAGACTAGCCATTGAATTAGGACAAAAATAAATGGTACTCTATAACAGGAGAAAGAGTCTATGTTAGCCAGTGTTAGCTGTGGTGGCTGAGCTGCATTATTGGAAGTTTTAGTGCACTTTCACTCGTAGACCCTCTATCACCAATTAGTCGTCATTTCATTGTTTTCAGCTCTCTATGAGCGTTGGTATTTTGTAGGTTTGTGGGTGTCACTAGATATAAATGAGCTGTGCCTTGAACATGCCTGCACTTTGTGGCTGATCAACATATACGCATGAGTAGGAAAAACCACAAAGCACATGCTTTGCTTTAATTGCTAATACAACTTGCCAGTAAATGAGTGCAAAGCATTTGGCATTGCGTAATCATGACCTGTAGAGATTTGCAATCCACAATCATAATGCATTTGTGCCAGTTCCATTCCTGCACATTCATATGGTTAGGAGAGAAAATGTGAGCAGCTCTTTTTATTCAATTAGGCTGTACTGTCCACCAGCAGAGAAACGGAAAGTAGGAAAATGAACAATTAAAATCCAGTACCCACAAGCTCAATGAAAATATGATTCTCCACTCTCTGATGTGTGAAATAGCTCCATTTGCTCTCGGCAGATTCTCTCATAACTTTCAATGAAATGGCTAAAGACTCGGCTTTACAGATAAAACTGGGACATCGATACTGAAACCCTCTCAGATCTCTCCATAATGAATCCGTGGCACAGATCAGAAACAGGGACTATCTCTATCCTACCGATTATGTATGTCCGTTTCCCATCACATAACATTACCTTTGAAAAGAGGAGTTCACGAGGCTACAAAATGATTATTTTGGAAACAAAACAGGCTGTTGCCACTTTCATCATTTTTTTTTCATATGGTGCAAAAACTTTAACCTCTGTGGACATTACAGAAAATTTAATTTTGTCAGATTGCATTACAATACAAGACACGTCCATGAAGTTGCACATTTTCATGACCTTTGCCGAAATAGTGTTATGGTATACCCTATGTATTAGTGAATAGTAAGCTAACTTGTATTGGGCCTAACTTGAGAAGAAGTTGGGTATGAAAGCATTACTGTGGGTAATTAAATAAAGGTAAATCTGTATTAAATATTTAACCGTATGATAAAATGGCATTCTTCTTAAAACTGCAAGAAAAAAAGGCAAAAAGAGGAAAAAAAAAAAAGTCAACACACAAAGGACAATTGCTCGGTGTTTGTGGAAGCCTATGTTCCTATAGCCAGGATAAAGTGACACAGGTCTTCACACAAATTTTCTGCCTTAATGTGACACGAATCTGATTTTTTTCAGGATTGTGTGGACACAAATAGTCTTTACAAATTAGACCTGAGCCCTTTTCATACAGCATGTGGTTTTAGTTCAGCATCGAATGTATTTACTAGGTATTTTTGTTTACTGTGATTTTCACTATTTACTGTGACTTACTAGGTATTCTGGGAAATGTTTTCAAGCTAATTGTTTCAAGGTGAACTAAAATTTGGAAACAAAAAAAATAAAGAAAATTTTTTAGAAAAAATTATATTATAGGAAAGGATTGTGGGTCGTCTTTGGGCAAAAGAGTACAAATGAATAGAAACGTCACAGCTTGGATTCCCAGGTCTAAAACATGGAAGCGAAAGCCTGTAATGAAGAAACTATCCATATCCACTGCATGCCCATGTTGCAAATCGTAGTTTTTATAATGTAATTGCAAAATATGATTATTATAGGTCTATTTTATAGTATAAAAACCCTTTAGAAATGTACAAATTGCACCTTTAAGTGTGCTGAGAACAAAGCTACCCAGCTAAATCTCCAAATCTGTTGAAGTGCCCACTGCAGTGTTTTGAGTGCTGTTCACACTGTGTGGGTTTTGAAGCACAGCCAATACACTTTAAAAAATGATAGTAAATGTGGCTGTGCTTTGACTGAATTTTCAAAAACATAATTTGATAAATATAACAGTAATTCTAAATGCAAACACACAAAAACTGCGATCACAGAAAAACTGCAGGTCTTCTTGTTTTATCTAAACAACGGAGTTTAACCTGTAATTAGTTTGACTAGATCTATTTAACATGTTGCACGCAAACCACAAAGATCTGTCAACAAGATGATATTTACACATCCCTGACTGTGCCTTTAAACTAGACAGAAGTAAACACTAGAACAGATCCCTGCAGAAAGTGCAGTGAAATTGCTTACAATCATGTCTATCATGTTAATGCTGCAGGGATTGTGTTGAGGTGGTGATACTGTAACACTTTGGCCTCTGAGACGCCTCAGTGATGCGGCTTCCTGCAAAAAAAACAAAAAAAAACACGACAATTACGTGCAAAACACGAACTAGAGGGCGGCTCCTCCTGCTGCAACAAAACATGATGCAGTAAAAGAAAAAGCAGACAATCCGTCTGTCTCCTTATAAATTTAATAATGATTTCATCCACTTTGCTTGAGTCTTGAGGGAAATTCAATTCCTGAAAAAGCCATCCCCATCCCAGATTAGGATTCAAGTCATTAGAAGGATTTTCTAGAAATGACATAAGAATGACAACGATATGAATTAAAGTGGAGAAAAAGAGCTTTAGTGTACCTACGTTTTACCAAACCACAAACCACAAACGCCACGAACATTGCCGCCATTGTGGTGTTGGGAAGTTCACATTCACCTCCAGGTCACGCAAAATCTTGTCGATAATCCTACACAAGTATTGCAGTTGTGTTGATCCTATTGTGCCGAAGTTAATCTTTACAATATAAGGATGGTAATCCTCTTACACTGACCACATTTCAAGGATGAAATTTCATTTTCTTCAAACCAAGATGAGAAAGAATACAGAAAAGAAAGGAAGAAGATTTGATATCTCAAGCAACGTAAATAAAACGAAAGTAAGAAAGAATGAAAAAGTAAGAAAAAGATTTATAGTGATTTATAGAAAGAAATACAGAAAAAAGGCATAAAATTGTGTCTTAAAAACTACTGAAAAAACACAAAAAACACAAAAAAAAAACGAAAGAAAGAATAAATAAGTAAATAAATATAAGGACAGACAGGAAAAAGAAAGAAAGAAACAAAGGAAGAAAAAAAAAAAATATTATAGAAAGAAAGGTGATGGAGATATGAAAGAAAGAATTACAGGGAGGGAGGGAGGGAAGGAAGGAAATAAATAAAGAAAGGAAGAAAGGAAGGAAATAAAGAAAGGAAGAAAGGAAGGAAATAAAGAAATAAAGAAAGGAAGGAAATAAAGAAATGAAGAAAGGAAGAAAGGAAGGAAATAAAGAAATGAAGAAAGGAAGGAAATAAAGAAATGAAGAAAGGAAGGAAATAAAGAAATGAAGAAAGGAAGGAAATAAAGAAAGGAAGAAAATAAAGAAAGGAAGGAAATAAAGAAAGGAAGAAAATAAAGAAAGGAAGAAAGGAAGTCAATAAAGAAAGGTGATGGAGGTATGAAGAATGAAATACAGAAAAAGAAAGAAAGCAAAACTCAATTTCACAAAGAAACTCATGGAGATAAAAAAAATTATAAATGCATGCTGAAAGAAAGAGACAAGCAAATAAAATAAATTCTAAAAGAAAGAAAGAAAGAAAGAAAGAAAGAGACAAACAAGCAAAAGAAAAAACTGCACCCTGGAAGGGACACCAGTCCATCTCAGGTCTTCACACACACATCAATACAAACTTCAAATTAGTATTGATTCTTCTAGTACCAGTTAAACATTACATTTAACACTTCATGGATTAATCTATGAGCTGTAGGCTGTGTGTATACTGTCAGGAAGTTCTATACATCCTATACGGTTTCATCTCTGACAAATCACATGATAACGTTCTCTCTGCTCCTACTGAGCGAGCGTTCAATCCAAAGTTAAATGTCAGGTTTGTCCCTGGTCTCCTCAGGCTAAAAATTAACAAGTATGGAGTTAAAAAAAAAATCTGAAATGTGTATGCAGAAAAATTTGGACCTGGTCAGTACGGGTTGTACCTTTGTACAATTTCTGTCAGTGACAGTCGACTTTCTGTTGGATTCAACCTCTAACATATACGTGACCACTCGTGGAGCTAACGGCAAGGGAACATGGTTACAACACCACCATACTGCTGACTGAAACAAATGTCACAGATCAGCTTTAAATGGAGGAGACATGGTAGTTATTCTTTAATTAATTCATATACTGAGACCACAAGTTAAGCTTCTTGAGATTTTAGCAGCCACAAAGTACCTTTTAATTGAATTGTGGCCACTGGAAGCTAAGCATGGAGATTAATAATGTTACACTTTATTTCAGTCTTGAAATAAAGACTAAAACAAGTAACAGTATACTCCCAGCCCTGTAATAGGATTGTGGTTCATATCTGATTAAAAGTGTGTGTGGGGGGAATTTCTCACTCACCAGCATGTTCAGCATCATATTAATGAGAAATCCAGTGAAGAATTAGTGGAGATGTTTGAGCAAACGTTAGACTCAAAGTCCCAGAATACGAGATACAGTGGCACATAGCTATGGCAGAGACCAGCTAGTTAGTGACCTACATAAAACGCATGATGGCACTGAAGTCGATATTAGCATGAAAGTTGTTTGAGTAGAGTTCTCAGATGAGGAGGCAAGAGAACTGGAAAGACTAAAGGACTAAACAACCACTGCGTTAGTCTCCTAAGGTAGAGATGAAGCGAGAGCTTATGCTGTGTTCAAGGTCTAGTTGCAACTTGTAATTCCCCGCCTACAACCAGCGAACGCTACAGAACACATCATTTCAACTCGTCAACTTGGGGTAGTCTTCTCAAAGACCAGTTCCTTCCCTGTTTACAGAGTGACATCTAATCAACATGGCCGCTCACTCTGTAAACAGTGTAAAGTATCACTTCTCCTTTTAGCAGTATTGGCTTTAGATCAGCTAATATACAGAAAACGTACTTGGTTAAATCTATAACACTGACCGTATTAGTCACTGTTTTGAGAAGCTAATCTTCAACATTACAGTTATCACTAATGTTAGCAGGCTAGCTTGTTGCTAATGTTACATGCTATTGTCTGCTGATGTTGCTGTGCTGCAATTTCAGTCCAAAATGTTTCATGAATGTTTGATAGTGGAACAGAACCAAAAGCCACTCAGGCCTGCAACTGTAAACAAAATTTATGAGCTTCAAGTGCACACTTTCAACGAGTTTTTTTGTTTTTTTTCCTGCTTTGCATGTTGAACGTCCCAAAGTGGGAAATGACATTATTACAACTTGCAAATCGCCACTTACGAGGTACCACGAATGCTGCATTAATCCCACTGGCAACACCATCATAGGGCATTATGGGTAATTATAGGAAACTGTTAACCCCTGCAAAAATGGACGAACATGTTGATGAAAGAAACTGAAACTAAACAAACCTCAGAATGTTAATTATAAAGATTAATATGCAAGTAGATCAGGGTGGATTTTTCCTTTAATGTTCTGTAGGTTCATAGCTTGTAGGATTTATCCATTGGATCGCTTTTTCTTTAAAGCAGCCTTTAAATGAATGAATGCTCTCTAATGCAGTGTACTATTTTGAAGGGCATTTCAATTACTGTAATAACAGCGTTCGTATAGTTATAATTTACACCCGAGCATGCTGTTTAGTATAATCACAGTGGGATGGTTCTCTCAGTCAAGTGGATCAATGAGAACTTCATTATCCCTGGAACCTGGAAGGCATATAGACTTAAGCAACAGCAACCCCTGGAGGTGGCTGATTACTTAGTGCTAGTCATCCAAGCAGCCTTTATGTACTCTCTCTCTCTCTCTCTCTCTCTCTCTCTCTCTCTCTCTCTCTCACTGTCTCTCATGTTTCTTCAATACACACTGCTCAGGTGAACACACAGGTTTAACCTTGAGTCACTGTTTCACCATTCAAGAGTGAGCCGAAGCAGCATGAATGATATGAGAACCATTCTTCATTTAACCATGACTTACCATGCAAGACTACAATTTGAGCATACAGAGCACACAGTGAGGCATGTGTGTGTTTCAATAGCTTCAATAGTTTCAATAGCTCATGTTGTGTTGTAACCTTCTGAGTGCTTAAATGTTTGCTGGAAGATATGCAATAAAGCCAGTCTGTTTACCTCAGACTTATATTCCACATGGTTTACATACAGTATATCACAGTGTGCTTTAAATTGTTCGAGCTTGAATTTATTTCTCTACTGGTAAGGTAGGTTTCTGACTTTGTGTACTATCTATTTGACTCAGTTGGATCTAGATTCTTGCCACTAGAATTGTTGCATTGTATATTACTGTTGATTCTGTTGTCTCGCAGGTGGATAATCAAGTGTAGTTCAGTCTTCCTTAAGGTGTGAACTGTGGGCAGGGCTTACTAAAGATATATTGAAGGTTGTCCGCTACAGACACTAGTCAGGAGACACTAGTGTCTGTAGTGGTCAGAAGCAGAATTTGCAACAGTTAGACACAAATTTAGAAAGTTTCAAGTTAATAGTGTATATTCTTCTTGCTTAGATAAGTGCTACAAGTTCCCTCTCAGTCTAACCCCAATAACCCCACTCCTGACTAGGCTCCAGACATGTGCCTCAAACCCATCTCTACACAAGCCCATGTCTCTCTATATGCCAAATGCCATAAATTTAAATGTATGTAATAGGAGAGTGCATGTGTGATCATCTGTTGGAAAATGTTATATCTTTTTTGTGAAGTCTCCCAAAGGATTTTATTATGTCATATTACATATCATAAATCATAATACTCATGTATTGTGGATGCTGATGTGTTAAAGGTTTAGCTCTCCCTTGAGTAAGTTTTTAAAGGTTTACTTTATTAAGTGATGCTCTTTTGTTTGGTTTGTCTTTAGTACCACATGCAACATCATAAATCATTACTGTGAAGGCACCGACTGTGCTTAAAAGTATATTTTATATATTTATATATTCAGTATACTATTCTTATACTAATTACTAACGAAGCCGTGAACCACAAGCTGTGAAAAAAAAAACAAGCAAAAAAAAAAAACCAATGAAGTGCTATATTGTTATTTTGACATATCAGTATCTCATTATTTGACTTAATATCTGGAAATAACTGGGTATCATGTCGTTATGCAACTTACCAATAATTATACATATATTTATATATACAGTACTGTATAAGCTAATATTCATTTTCAAACCTTTTTTTCAAGTAAAGGTTAAAGAAATATATATTTTTGTTTAGCTAAATATATATCATATTTCTTCTGGTTGGTTTCAGCTGGATGGACTGTATTGGAAGTAGAAGAAGGTGACTTGGAATTAGTAATACATTCTTTCCCCAAAAGTGACCTCTTTCCCGCTCCTGAGTGTCTTTGTGCCTGTCTATTCCTGCTGCTCTAAAAAATGAACCTCCAGTTAATTAGCCTTTATTTGCTGCAGGGATGTCAGTATAATGCCAGGCAGGTAAATCCCAGTAAAGCTCATTTTAAAGAAGCGTCTGCTGTATGATCCTATGTTAATCAGTTTAGCTCTTAATAACTTTTTTTTAGGTTTTGGAACATTTAACTACAAATAAAGTGTAGTTGCAAATATATACTGTATATAATGACTTTATGAGAGTTTATGAGAGCTCTATCATGAGAGTCCCGGCCTTAGTCCCAGCCACTCAGCCATTTCTTTTAAACATATTCTAGTGATGTCAATATTTTTTTCTGGAAAAGAATGATTTGCTGTAAATTTTAACCCATTCTCTTAAAGGGTGCCAATAATTCTGTAGCAGATTGTATGATGGTACTCCGCCCATAAGCCACCAAACATCATGCCTTTTGCACACATTTTTGGTGCCAAGCTTCAGAATCTTGAAGGTTGCGATCTGACTGGGTCTCTGCACTTCCATGTGTATGTACCTCCTAGGAAAACATTTGAATACTGTGACAATGAGCTATTCAGAGTAAGACATACTGGGGAGAAAAAGGTCATGGCATCTCGTTATTAAAAGTTATTTTAAAAGTTTTGTTTGAAACAGTCAGTGGGGAGTAAAAGAGATCCTTATGTGTTGGCTGGAAATGCTCAGTCAAATGGCCTCTTTCTGTGAAAGTAGGCGGTTCTTGGACAAGTCTAATGATGAAAAGTACCACGCTATCTTGGAAATGCTAGATGGCTGGCTTGTGAATGTTGGTGAGACTAAAAGCGCATTTGTATTTTGCAAGTAAAGTTAATAGAGCAGCTTATTATACCTACAAACCTTCTCATTCTGAATATTTTGTTATCGTAAAATGTCAGCCCTTCGACATATCTAAATTTAAAACCACTTTCCTGATGGCATTTCACTATGCCAACATAACTGAAGGTTAACCAGCTACATATTACTACTAGAATATTTCAGCTGGCCTGAAATCAACACCAGTATTAACCTGCTTGAGAAGTCAGTGCAGTGTGATTGTAGAAGGTCTCGCTGACATTTTCCACAGCTGTAATAACTCCTTAGAAGGTACAGACTCATTTCCCTGCTGATGGCTGGATATGAGAAGATTTCCTACATGGGAACCCAGGTTTGTGTGGAGCTCGTTCTGTAGCCTGGCTGGGAGAAGGGAACTGCTGGCTGTTATTAAAACTGACTACCTAACACAATCACTTGTCTCTTCAACTCTTCGCCATTCCATTAGCATGCATGTCTACATCCTGTGCCCCATGGGGACTTTTGACACTCTTTTGTCTCTCTCTCTCTCTCTCTCTCTGGCTCTCTCTCTTTCTGTGTATCTAGTATTTGTACATACATATACATATCTGTATCTGGTGTACTGCACAGTGCTCTTTTTCTATTGTTTCCAGACTATTTTATCTATCTATCTATCTATCTATCTATCTATCTATCTATCTATCTATCTATCTATCTATCTATCAGTTTATCATCCATTAATCTGCTCATCCATTGATTCCAATTACTTATCTCCTTATCCATCCACATTTTTACTCATCTGCCAATCAGTCTACCCATTGCATTTACTCACCCATCCATCCCTCCATAATTTATCCCATCTACTCATCTGCCATCCACCTTTTTCCTCATACACCATTTCTATTTACTTATCCACCCAGCCCTCCATCCTTCTCCTCACCCATCCATTCTGTTTACTTAATCATCCATCTAACAATAACTTTGTCCATTTACTTATCTATAATCCATCCATCTCCTCATCCACCAATTTCATTTCTTTATCCATATAATCATCCATTTGCATTACCCATCCATTCATCCCCTCCACTTATTCACTTATCCATCTACTTATCCACTCATCTGTTCCATTTACTCATCTATTCATCCATCCATCCATCATCTACTTATCCCCTCATTCCAATTATTCATGCATCTATCCATAATTTATCCCATCTACTCTTTCCCCATCCACTTCATTTACTTATCCATCCACTTGCATCTATCTAACCCTCCATGCATCCAACCATCTCCTCATCCATCCACTTCATTTACTTATCCATTCATCCATTAAAGCATCCCTCCATCCACCAGTGACTTCCTACATATCATCCAACATCCATCCAAATCCTCACCCACCAGTTCCATTTAGTTATCCATGTATCTACTCATCCATCAACTAATTTACTTACCCAACCATCCATCTATCCATTTCCTCATCCACTTATTCCCTTTACTTCAGTCTTCCACCCTGTAAGAATCATATTGGATGGAATAATTTTATTCCATCAATTTCTTGATTTTTACATTATAAGTGGAATAGAAATTTATTTTGGTGTCAGTAGAATGCATCTAGTCTCATCTTTATGAATGACTTCTATGAGTGAGGTCAGGTGACAATTATAATAGATAAAGGAAACATATGCTGCAAGTTCCCTCATCTCATAGACTTGATCATCCTGTCAAAATTCATGAATTACAAGCATCAGTTCATTTACTACACACATCTCCCTTCCCTGTCTCTCTCACACACTCATAAAGTTACACATTAGGATACAAGTTACTTAAAAGGTACTAGAGAAATTGATGCTAAGCCATGAATTTCATTCATTTGCATGAACCTTATGTGGTTACAGACCCCATGTTACATTGGAACATAGTCCTAGGTGCATATATGTCGATTGTATTAAATTTTAGAGTAAGAGTCTAGTATATACATGATTTTGGGTTCTTCTCTTCCAATAAATTCTCCCATGCTTACTAATATGTGACCAATATGTGGTATGTCCTTGGATGTATTTTGGCAGAACACATTGACTAAAATTCCTACCAGTACATCAGAGAATACTAACAAAGGTTTATACCTTTTTAGAGGTTATCTTTTGACTTTCATGAACTCATGTCCAGTTTCACGACCTCTGACCACGACTATATTTGGTATATTTGATGTCTGTCTGCAAGATCTGAGAACAAAGTTTTGGCTCTGTTTTTAAGAGGTCAGAAGAGTTGCTAAAAGCCTCTAGGGAAGAGAACTCATCATCTAGGGGCAGAAGATACCAAGGCCTCTAACCTCTGTCTTGTTTAACACCTCAGGAAAAACTGTCTATCTTCCCTGAGAACTGTCCCAAGGAAAAAAAAAAACTTGTCAGCCATCAAATTGGGTGGCAGTAATGTGAACTGTAGGGTGGCTTTTTATTGCCCCTGCAAATTTTTTCCCCCATGATCTAGCAATGGTTATCCGTCTGTCCAGGAGACGGGTGCGAATGACAATTTGTGCTCATTTCAGGATTCAGACTGCCCGCCAGAGCATGAAATGAGCTCATTTTGGGCCAAGAGGAATCAAATGACTGCGGCCGCAATAATATCGCTACCCGTCGTAATCATTTATTCTTTAGCGCTGAAGAAGAAAATGTGTCTCTCTTATATATATATTTTTTCCATGGCATTGAGTGTTGGCTGAAGAATTGTTTGTCTTTATTCATGCTTAACTATCTGAAGTGTTAAGAATGCTGCTGTTTAAAAGATAAGAGGACAGTCAGAGCCCAAACAAAGAAAGAAAGGAAAGTGTGTTCTCGGCTTGGCTTTGTCACAAACATGCTGCACCTAGGTTTGCATTCTGGATGTGTGATTCTCTGTTTCACAACAATGCAAAGCTGCCAAAATGAGGACACAGCCTGCCAAATGGGGTTTTGAGACAGCAGTGTGGATCCTAAACATAATTTTTCATCATGTTTTACTTTTGTAACCATTTGTCGGATGGTCCAAAGGATATAATGCATCGTCTCGCACTGTAATAACTGGCTGCAATGACCATCCAAGCTTGGTGTCGCTTTCACTGCCATTTCCCCTCAGTCCCACTTGTTGAATCATGTGACTGACAAGTAATATACAGCATACCCTGACAGGCTAAAGATATGCACAATTCCTATTAAACATGTTATCCAGTGGTTTCCTCCATATCTATTTCCACTTCTCTTATATGTATTCTGCTGAGAGCTGGGCAATTTTGTTCCATTTTCTTCAGTTATTCACACATTGAAATAGTGCATGTGTAGTCTTGCAACAGATATGCAATCATTGTAAATGCAAATGATAAAAGCCAGTGCAATTACATACATTGCAAGAGTGTCGTCGTCTTATTTAGTGGACAGACTTGTGACTCTTCACTATAACAGTAAAAGTGAGAGTAAAATAGATCTTATTTAATGCAGAATTGTTGTTGTTTTGGCAAAATTCAGTCCATAATCAATCCTGTAGTGTACATCTGGAATAGTAACATCTGTAATAGTATGGAAAGCATTAATTTTCAGTACCATAAAATTCAACGCACAAAGAAACTCAAAATGTTTTATATATGTGTACTTTTTCAAAAATCTTCATAGCCCTCTCTGTTCAAACACACAGCTTAACACCTCATTCATTTGGTTGAATAAGATCAGTTTTGGCATAAAGTAAGTAAACATTTGTAGATGTAGGGCTGTAGAGATACCAAGCTGTACTAGGGATAGTAAAAATGTATGGAAAGATTTGGAGTTCTACATGCATTTTGTGTCAAAGCAATAAAAAACGTATTTACAGTTTGGTCCACAAAGAGTGCTATCATGCCAACTGTGTGAGCTACTAATAATACAATCTATACTTTCTTCCATGATTTAAATTCCATCGTTTTCCCTTCCTCTCACCCATATCCCCATCTGTAACTGAGGCCCTTTGCAGCAGCCTCTTCCTTACGCTGAGTCAATGGGCCATGGCCTGAGGCTCTATCAGTAGCCAATGAATCTAGACTCCAATCCCCCTTGTAAACAGAGAGTGCTTTAAGTGGTCTTTGTGAATACACTCATCATTTTATTGCAGCATAACCGTCTCAGCAATTTAGCGCAAGAAGAGCTGTGACTGTAGCCAGCTGGATGCAAATGTGGGGCACACTTCAAAGAGACCCAGTGGTGAGAAGAGCACTGGAGAAGATGAAGGAATGAAGGCTGGAAGGATGGTGGAAAGGAAAGAAAGAAAAAAAAAAGAAACCATTATGTGTATGAAATCATTATTATATGTAATGAAAAATGGGAAACTGCAAAATAAAAATAATTAAATAAACAATGTGTGTGTGTGTGTGTGTGTGTGTGTGTGTGTGTGTGTGTGTGTGTGTGTGTGTGTGTATTAACATATTAAAGACACAAAATAGAAAATAGAAATAAACAAAAGTAGCCTCTGTCATATTGAATAAAACACAGGAAATGAACAAATAAACATTTAGGAAAGCTTAGACAATAAACTAATAAACAAAGAAAAAGTGAAAGAAGATGAGAAAGAAAGAAAGAAAGAAAGAAAGAAAGAAAGAAAGAAAGAAAGAAAGAAAGAAAGAAAGAACAAGGGGAAAAGACCAAAACACATGGAAGAACAGAATAAGAACATGGGGAAATATAGAAATATAAATATAAATGCTAAAGAAAAATATAAGACACTGGAAATGTAGAAAGAAAGAATGAAAGAATGTAAGAGTAAATAATAATATAAATAAAATAAATAAATAAATTATCTAAATAACAAATGAAACAGAATTAAATAAATAAATAGAAATAGAGCAGCTTAAAGCAGTGTTTATTGTATTGAATAAAAATAGGAAAAGAACAAATAAAAAAAATCAGGAAAGCATAGAAAATAAACAAATAAAAATGAGCAAGTGAAAAAGAAAGAAAGAAAGAAATTCAGGACTAGAAAGCCATGTGTGACAGAAATAAAGTTATAGTGTGGTGAAAGAGGGCAGACGTGCTGTCTCTGACACCTGTAGGTAGGTACAGTGTATAAAGGATGTGGCTACAGCAGCAGCGTCTGTTACAGCACACAGTCTTAGTAAATGCAGAATGTTCCGGATGAGACGCTGAGATGCTGAGCAGGGGGCTGCGCTGCTAGACGAGCACTAAATTGACAATCTCGGTGCTCTCAGAAATGTCAGAGAGAACTTATTAGCCTGGCAGGCAGCCATCTTCTATAAATAGACGATGGCACATTTTCATAGGAGCATTATCATTTGCCAACAGATGAACTGAGGAGAGGGAGAGGAAAATGAAATAGACGATTGTCTGTAGGAAATAAAACACTATTTGTTTTTATCATTAAACCAGGGGGCTAGAAATTGAAATGAAAAATGAGGCAGGGATCTCATATAGCCTCCAAATCATTCTACTCCTTAACAATAAATTTGGTATGCTGGAAAGTCATGAAAAGGTCAATGCTGAAATATATGATACCCGACAACACAAATCAAGAGTTTAAAGGGGTTTATGCATAATTATGGATGCTATTGAAAGCCAGTTAGCATTATGGGAACACGATCATTCAATGAAGTCTTAACAATCATCGTGCCTCACAAGTGCTAACCCATGGGGACCTGACTCTCGTCCTGGAGAACTGGAGCTGGTGATTTCCCTAGTTTAAAGTTGATTACTAAATCCAGTAGTTTATAGTGATGAGTTTAAATCTGGCATTTTTGAGCGTAGAAATCAAAACTGCCATAGACTGTAGCTCTGTGATTGGAGTTGGGCACTGCTGTGGTAAATTGAGGTATTTTCATTTTCAAAATACAAGAGGGCCAGGTCCTGAATTAACATGACAGTGAACTTTAATGAATGTGACATAATTCCTGTCAGAAATCCTGTCAAGTTAGTTCATATTAGCAAGTTAGCTAGCAATATCAGTGAACATTATTAACTTTTTTGAGTTTTTATTTTTAGCCCACTTTTATGAATTTGTATAATCCTTGTTAGAAACCTTCTCAGGTTATTTCATGGTGGCTAGCTAGCTAGCTAGCGATAGCAGTGAATATTATTAACTCTCATGAAGAGGACTTTTCATTCCTGTCAAATATCCTTTCAGGATAGTTCATGTTAGGTAGCTAGCTAGCAATACCATTGAGGATAATTAAGATTAGTTGGGTTAGTTCCTGTTAGCAGTCCAGCTAGCTAGTGATAACAGTGAATAATATTAATCTTTATCAGACATCCCAGTTCTCCCGTAACTTCCGGGAGTTTCCCGCATATTCTACGCTAATTAGATGCAATATCCCGAGCGAGATAAACACATGTAGTGATATAAGCCGCGTCTCTTTTCGGAGGCTGCGCAATGAGACGCCGCTATAGTAAGGTTTGAATTGCAACAGAATGAGCATCCGCTGATGATTGGGCTCATATGCGCTAAATAGACCAATCAGTCAACCTCTCTCTCTCTCTCTCTCTCTCTCTCTCTCTCTCTCTCAGTCTCCTGTCAGTTCAGACCTCCACAGTTCTGCTTCTTCAGCCGCAATGGCATGTGCTGTCCTTGAAGAGTGTCCGAGAAAAAGAAAATATAAAGCTCACTTTACTCCAAACTACACTAAGGTGTACCCCTGCCTAATAGGGGTGAAAAATAATGAGTGTTCCTCACTGCAGTTTTTGCAACAGTGACTTTTCTATTGGCCATGGTGGGTTAAATGACTGTAAAAGACATGCTGAGATGAGTTCAGGTCTGTTCATTAGCATTATTTAAACTAGCTGATTACGTGCAAGTTTACTTATGTCCTACAGCATGATGAGACCACTTGTTTAAAACTGTAATTAAATAAATTATTAAAAACAATACCGGGAGTAGATTGATAAAAATATAAGTACATATTTTAATGCATAACTGGGTTCACACGGGAATTCTCTGGATTCTCCTTGTGCCCCTTTCATACACTGGACACTCAGATTTTCACGAATTGGGACATGGTAGCCTATATCAACATTTCTAAACATTTGTACTTATCGCGTCATTTCTATAGAGATCGCGTTTAGCGTCGTCCGCAGGTAGGTAGTAGGTAGAGAGGGAGTGTGGCCCATGCTGCACTTTGCTGGTGGGTGGTTGGGCAGTTGGTTGCTACCTCCCTGAAATGAGTTTTTACAGGGTGGGATGTCAGCTTTGTGAATGTAGAAATCCTGTCAGGTTAGTCCATGGTAGCTAGCTAGCTAGTGAAAGGAGTGGACATTATTACCTTTTGTGAATATGATATACTTCCTGTAAGAAATCTTGGTTAATTAGACTAACTCATATTAGCTAGTTAGCTAGTGATAGCAGTGAAGATTATTAACTTTCATGAACATTACTTAAAATTCCTGTCAAAATCCTGTCAGGTTAGTTCAGGTTAGCTAGCTAGCTATGTAAGTGAAAGTTTTTTAACTTTTATGAATGAGATTAAAAAAAAATGTTGTTAGAAATTTTGTCAGTTTAGCAGTATTCGACAGACCGATCGTAATCGTCATTTCTAATGCTTCTAAACAACTTATACTGAATTTAGGACAGTCTTTATATTTTAGGTTGGTTATCTAGCTAATCTCTGGAAATGTTTGCACACATTTAAATTTCCTTTCATTTTCAAACTATCCCTAAAATTGGGATTTTACATGGTGGATGAGCGGAGTGATACACACAGGGCGATTATAATAAGTATATAATAATAAGCACTCTTGGAATGCTGCTGGTCCAATCAAATTAGCTTAGCAGAACTAACTGTTGTAGCAGGCGGAATGAGTTTAAATAGAAAATACGATTTTGGAAATTTGGATTTTGAAAAATGATTGGAAATTCAATTGTAAATGTATATGAAGGCCAGATGAGACCAAAAATAAACTTTTTGGTCATGCATACTAGTAGCATGTTTGGTGAAAAAAGGGGACTGCATCTGCCAGGAGGTTAAATATTGGCAGATTTTAACAGGATAATGATGACAACACAGAAATTGTTGCAGGAACACACAATCTGAATATGAAGGGGCATAAAATGTTCTACATGGGGAAAGGTCCTGAATCCTCTACAAGTGTCTCAAATCTTGCTAGACAAGATGCAGTTATTCTCTATGGGGGACTATTCTGCTTTTAGGCACCTGATATATATATATATATATATATATAAGAACACTGTTTCACATAAAAAAAGATGCATGATTTATTCATGTAATGTATTCATATTGACTTTCCAGGAAGGGCCAAGCAGTCTAGTTAACCAGCTCTAAAGCTGCCCATGTTAACTCATTTAATTAACAGTGAGGAGACTTACAGCTGAAAGTGATTGTAGGAAAAAATGCCTCAGTCTGGTGTTGCTCTGAGCATACTGGCCATCATTAAAAGCAAGATCTACCAGCTGTAACTATTAAAAATCACAACCAAACTTGGACAGACAGACAGAATGAGAATGTATGCCTCAAAGCTGTTATATCTCATACCGGGATTATGACTTCATGCTTGCATTAAAAGTCTTAACCACACACTTCTTTAAAAAAGGAACATTTGTCACGACAGGCTCTTTAAATAAAACAGCGGAAATAATTCTTAGTCAGACATAGTATCCAGCAGCTGTCTAGTGCCAGCCATCAAACAGCCAATTTATTTTGAAAAAATAACACTCCAAAAAGTTAGCGCTTAGCATAAATGCACATCAAAATGTGTTTTTTCCTTTCATGTACAGTCCATGGGTCTTGTCTTGTGTCTGATTGAGGCAACATATAAAAGGCTGCATTACTGAAAGAAGACAGCATTCAAGGCTTTCATGCTGAACTGAATTATAGGGAAATAAAGAAAGTGATTGTCTGTACATACTTGGTCGCTGTGCTGAGATCTTAAGTCGCACCACATGACTCACTGCTTAATTTCTGTCAGCCCACGCAAGGACAGCTGAGAATCTGCCTGCATGCTAAATTTTTCCCTGGCTGAATTGAATCTCTCATTCTACCACAGTGACAGTCATTATCTCGATTTACATTTTATCCTGGCAAGAATAATGGCAATAAATCATCTATGTGTCACTGCCATCGATAATTATGGGGTGAATGGGCCTCAAGGAGGGTTGTCGAGGAGAATTTGATGGTAACAGCAGAGTAAGGGGGGAAAAATTGACAGTGATACATGTGCAAACATGAACATGATACATCACTGGGCACTGGGTTCTGCATCGAGACTTACTCACATACAGGTGTGACAAAAGTAATGGAAGCATCTAAGAAAATATTGTTAGGATGGAAATAATAGAGACATCGCTTACCTGTAGAAATGCTTCAGTCCTAATTATGGAAAAGAGCAAGTGCTGAACTGGATGTTGTTGATTAGCAGAGCATAAAAGAGAATATAATCTGGCAGGTTGCTGGAAGATGAAGGATGAAGCAAGTTACTTTCCAGTCCCATAAAGGTGCAATGAGCTTTAAAGCTGGTAAAACCATGTTCAGTATGAAGTCGCTGGATTAACACTGGATCTAGAGCCATGTTACTTATTTGGATTGTCATTTGTCCTCCCCAAGACTAGACATCAATGAGATCAAATGCAAAGAAGAGGGAGACAAAAGTTTCCAGTAATCTCACATATTGTACGTCTCCTCTGGAGTTTCAGTAACGAGCTCAACAAAGTGNGTGTGTATTTGGAGAGATGCACATTTTACTTTGGATATACTATCATACCTAAGTATTTCTGAAGAGAAGAGAGAAATGTAAGACAGATGTACACTTTGAGAGGTGTACACTAGGTGCCAGAGTATACTATAATATATACTGAATGTTTGGCACCATTAATATCTTTTTCATTTCCATTATTCTGGCCCCTGTTGTAGGTACTTGCCTAGGCCTAGATCTCAGCTAGAAATATATACTTGATCTTGTGCCCATGCGAATTGCCTGAAGATCACCATGTTCTCGAAAGCTAATATGATATTAAGGAAATGAAGTCCCTAGCAATTACTCAGCCCAAGACTCTGTTTCTGTTTTCTTCTTTAATTAATTACCACACCATATAAACATGTCCTCAGAGGAATGAATACCTCCACAGAGTGACTTTGATACCGACTTCATTTGCAAAACTGTTTCTTTCCGCAGTACAGATGCAGGTTGTGGAAATATGCTGTGTCTAATCAATGCCAACTGTTTTTGATAAGATATAATGTTCACGTGTGGTTATTACATGAACTGGTGGGGTGTATGTTTTGTAATAGTTTTTTTTTTTCAGTGACGATACACTCATCTTATTAAAGTTGAAGTCGCAAATAGAAACACCTTTGGATAAATGACATATTTGGACAAAAATAGATGCTGCCATTACACTGTTCTTATAACTGCTTCATATGACTAAAAATTCATGATTATTTCTTACTTTCTGAGGTTGTCAGCGATGGCTGGTATAAAAGTGCTAGCAAGGCTAAATCCCAAAGCTAAAAAGATATCAATACTGTATAACGTTTCATTTGTAGCATCCAAATTTTCTGTGGACAAATGCTTTAAAATGGATTATTTCTGATTTTGTGGGGCTGATTTCTTTCTAGCCCAAACTGTAGAATTTTGCAGTCTAGCAGTGACAGACATGCCAGTCCTGTTTTCACAAAGACGGAAACAGCATCGAGATTTGGGCTGATATTTTCAGCCCACTTTATTTTGTGTACAAGGTGGATGATTTACTCTACAATACATTTTTCTCTAAATGTATTTGGAGTAGAAACTAAAAATGGATAGACTAAGCACAGTTTGTACAAAGTACAAATTACAAATTAGTGTTCTTTGGTTTGAATGAAAGTGTTACAGCGTTTCTGTTTACCATGTTTGGTGTTCGGAGGCAAAACATGGCATGAGCCAATAAAGTGAGTGTGTGTAATAGAAACGAGGTGTAGTAAGAATAATCCGGTAACTACTCTGGAACACTATATTGGCTAACGAGTTTGGTTTACAGAAAGTTTTTGTTTAGCAAAATTTTGATTAAGATTTAAGAATATATGAGAATCAGTGCACCTAATTTTTCCTTTTACAGTTCAAGAAAGACAGCAAATTACTTCATTTATTTTTTCTCTAAGGAAATACAGATCAAATGCATATCAGTTTAACCTTCTGTCTAGCATATGGGAGGAAATCACACATTTCCTCTCATATTCCCCAAATTCTCAGAAACTTTGCATTGTAGATTGTAACTGTACATTACAGAGGTTAAATTCCTCTATTTACCTAGCCATGCAGCTCCTATCTTTATTTTATTTCTTCTTTCCCAAGGCTTTATTGTAGAAGTTGTAGTTTCCAGTTATTGCACGAAATCTGAAGTAGCCACAATATATTATTCGGAGACTTGAACCAAGAATGCAATATGCACTTAGCCGCTCTTCTGAAGCACCATGTGACACTAGAACTGCAAATTATAACTGAACCTAAAGGTCATCCTGAAGGCTGAAAGACATTGACACATGTATCAGGCATCTCAGAGTGATGATCTGTGATAAAGTTGCTCGTCCATGTCACTGAATTCACAGATTCTGATATGTCGGATGAACCAAAAGGCAATGAGCCTCATTTATCCTGCAGGATAAGAGCTAATTTATTTATAAATCTTTCATAGGAGCACTTCGACAAGAAATGTGGCTTTCATGAAAATCCTGTTACTTCAGAAACACGTTCCTATCTATGAAAGCTCCTGAGTGTGCATACATTTACTTTTAATGACACTCACCAGTGTGAACCTCAATTGTCTGGGTTTAAATCATATAAATGGTGTGAGTCACAAATTGTCATTTGGATTAAGCTGTCAAGTTTCAATTTCACACTAGATTTTAATGAGAATTTTGTGATTATCCTTTGAAATAACTATATGGACATTAATGAATGCTTCATGTTAGTGAATTGAAAGAAAAAAGAAAGCAATCCAAAACTAATCCATAAATTAAGACAAATAAGCCTAAATATTCAATTAAAGAAATTAAAAAAGAAATGGCACCCTATAAAAGGAGAAAGGGTTAGTATCGTAGATGATGTGCTGCAGTGGCCGAGCTGCATTACTGGGAAATTTGAAGGAGGTGCTGTTTCACTGTTTAGTCATCATTTTGTGGTTTTCAGCTCTCTGTGAGCATTGCCTTTTATGGAGTGTTGAGGGTGGCAGTAAATGTAAATCAGCTGTGCCTTGGATATGATTCAAGTGTCAGCATATCCAGGTGAGTAATCAACATATCCACGTTTGAAAACTGGGAAGCTGAAAATGTAATGAAAATAAAGTGTAGCTTTTGAGTAGAGCTATTTATTTATTTATTTATTTGTACAATGAAATTGTATAAAAGGAATATCACCAGTTTCTGTGATCCCTAGTTGTGCATGTCCTGCAATACATTACATATTTTACAAAAATGTTCATGAATTTGTGTAAATTTGCATATAAGGAGACTCACTAATGTGAGTCTCACTAGTTACGCTAGTATACTATTACTGTCTGGCATCCACCTGAAATGAATGAGCGTCTCATACATGTCAGTATAATTTTAGAGATTACACTGTGGTTTTATTTAGCATACTTCCTCATCCAGAGCTGAAATGAATTCCTGGCGATTCCACTGCGAATGAGTTATTTGAACCACAGCAGCCACGACCAGGGTAAAGCATATACTGAAGATTAATGAATGAATGCAGTACCTTTATGACAACCTGCTGCATCTAGTGCGTTCCCATGTTAATGAACATGGAATTTCTTTTTTTCCCACAAGACTCATTTCTGACCACCAGTTTGAGCAGATTTTAGTTGGGTCCTGTGGGATACACATCTTTATCCTGAAGCATTAAAAGCAGAACATTCAGTAGTATTAAATATTATTATGGGTATTAAATATTGTTGGACAAATTCATAGTGATGTGTAAAAATATCACTATTTTTTTCCTCTGTCTCTTTCATTCAGGGAAAGTTTCTGTATGAGCTTGTCTTGCAATTAAACACAAATAAGAAAAGATAGATGGAAACGTTGATAGTGAGGACTAAAGTAAGCAGTATAGCTTATAAATGGCGTCAGAGACGATGATGGCACAGTGTGTTTGTGCGAAAGAGGGTCAAGAGACAGAAAGGAAGAGCATTACTTGTTGCTTAGTAATGCTGAGTCCTCATTAGCGCCATAAGGCTGCAGAGTGCACTTTTGTTTTCCAGCAATGTCTTCAACACTGACAGAAAAGCCAATTATAAGCCCGCTTACTGTTCAAGTGTGAGATCCACAGCACGTAAAAAAGAAGCACTGCCATTTCGCGTTTTAGATTGTGCTCTGGTTTTAGAAATTATGCAGTCACACATTCATGACTACATACAGGCAAAAAAGAGTCGCTTTGCACTAAAGGCTGCCACATTTTAAGACTCAATTTATCTCAAATCAACTTTTGAAGCGGGTATTTGGTGACATTTTGATGGAGTGTAAATGAAAGGTGAATATATTTGAAAACCGTAAAATCCTATATCATGTTTGTTTGTTTTTTGTAAGTAATGGTGAATCCATGATATTAATGAAATATTAAAATATATTATATATTAAATATATTTAAATGTTTTAAACTCCTGTAATTTAACAAAAATGTCCAGTTTTTACCTGTCATGTTAAAAAAGATTATCATTAAAAAAATCATACCACAGTTTAAGTGCATTATGTCCGGGAATATCTGTTTTTTTCCCCCCATTTTATTGCTAATTTGGTCACCTGCCAATTCCAACCCACCAACCAGCTCCCCCCTTATCATTCTTCTGAGACACGTACAGTAAAGCCAGTGAACCTCCTTCAAACTGTTGACTACATGCTGTGCCACATGGAACTGTAACACACTAAAAGAAAAGTGCTGTCTACCCTCTTCCACATACGTGAGCTCACAGACTCCCACGATTGGCTATTGTCACTGTGATTGACAGGGGAGACATAGTATGCCCCTCCCACCCAGAGAGCATGGCCAGTGTTGCTTCCTTAGCTCTACAATTTAATTAATTCATTTTATCCAATTTATAATGATTGTAATCATTTAATGGGTACCTTTCTGTGTATTAACACATTTAACGACTGTGTGCTGGTCTTTTCATCCCTCTTCAGTAACGTATAGTGCAAGTTACAACATATGAAACAGCAAAACCACCACATAAATTATTGCTTGACCGAAATTCAGCTCAGGAACCGCGCTCTCGCTTGCATGAGAATTTCAGTATGGGACTTTATCTAAAAGGCACGAATATAACAGGACCCTGGGTTCTAATACCTTGCTGCTGAATAATTTAAGCACAGCTTTCCAAGCTAAATTACACTGGCAGTGGAAGAACTGTTATTTAAACATTATAGACTTAATCTTTGCCCAAAACACTTTCTATAATATCTGCTTAACATGGTAAACTTTATTTATTGATTATTAGTAAAGATGAGGTTCAGAGGGGGCAAAAATCCAACCTACCTATAATGAGGAAATGATATTAAATGAAATAACAAGTGCAAAGTCAATAAAGGTTTGAACAACATATTGAGATTTTGGCATTATAAAAATGTCACAATATGACTTAGCTGCTGCCGTACAGATGCCGACAACAGACACAATCATCATTACACACACGCTTCATGCACTAACAAGGCTGTACATTGCAACAATAAGGTCACATGCAATTAGAAATTCATCCTGTGCTGATGCAAAAGGAACGTTGTCACACCAGCGAGAGCTTTGTGTATGTGTGGCGTACATGTATCCTAGATCTCACGGTCGTTTAGTCAATTATGTAATCTGTGAACTATTCTCACTTCTTGGTGTGTGTGCGATATTGAACATCTCCCCATTTGCCTGAGTGTCTTCTCAAGCGCACTCACGCGAAATGCAAAGAAAGCAAATTCAATACTGTTGCCATGGCTTGTAATTGTAATAAAACAAGTGTTGGTTTTTTTCTGTAATAGAGAATAAAGATGAGGGACTGTGAGAAAATAGGAAAGATAACATCCTCTCAGCCTAATGTATTTGATCAAAAGTCAATATTAACCCTAAAAAAATGAAAGTAGCCCTATTGGAATGGAATTATTATTATTATTATTATTATTCTTTGGTCTTTTCCCTTCAGGGGTCGCCACAGCGAATCATCACTCTCCACCTATCCCTATCTTCTGCATCCTCAACACTTGC
>CM074970.1:12132267-12143372 GCA_037577455.1 Pangasius macronema
TTACAAGTCCGACTCTCAGACCATTAGGCCACGACTGCATATAAATGTAATAAAAATCAATCTTAAAGAACACTCAAGTCTCTTTGTATGTAAACATTTCCAGTTACAAAAAGAAATTCTTTTCCAAATCCAATTCCAGTCTTGGCTACATTTGTCACAGGATACGATATAATTGCGCCATACAATTGTAAACGCTGAATACGCTCAATATGTCTCTGATTATGGCTTTGTATCATTTCCGAGGTTCTCTACACCATCTACACGATGCTGTGTGTATCAAAGTGATTCGCTTTTCTTTAAGCAACATCGTTCATTGTGGAATATTATGAATCTGAGAGCAGGCATCAGTGGCATATTCAAAAATCTCAGAAGATATAATGGAGTCATGTGGTTTGAACATGGGGATAGAGACCTCCTTTGTTTACCTTTGACGTATTTGTTATATGCTACTGATAATTCTGCTGCTATTCTCTGTTGGATCAAAAGAGATGGAGAAAGAGTTACTGTTAGAGGGAGAAAAAAAAGATCAGCGGTATAGTAAATGATTGCGATTGAGTGAGAAAGAGAGTTCGTCTGTGAGAAAGAGTCACAATGTGACGTGTTTCAGTGAGAAAGAGTCTTTAGTGCTCATAAGATGTCGTGAGTCTATTTGTGTTACATTCTACTATGAAAGTCATAAAGTCACAAAACAAAAGTTTTGTTTTTTTCACTTGTTGCGGTGAAAATGGCTGGGTGAAGAATAGTTATGATTAGAAGTGTGGAATTATGGGGTTTGGTCCAGCAGACGGCACGTGCCCTCCAAATGACCCGCTTCATTTTGTTCCCCCACAAAAAGCACGACAAAACAAACGGCACAATAACCTCAGCTCAAGACCGTAATTACTCCTGCTGTGAATGCTAAACATTTGGCTCCTCGCTATGTACGCCTATTGGCATTGCTAGAAGCCCGTGCCATTTTTTTTCCCTCTATGTTTTATTTCTTTCTTTATTTATTTCCCTTCCCCTTGAGCGAGGACTTGTCAAAATTTCCATTATGCCAAATTGTCTTAAAATTATGATCATTTTAGATAAGCGTTGACTAAATTTTACTGGGGACGGATTAAAAAGAGATGCAAAATTGCCATCATTTTCTGGAGATGTGAACTCGTGACTTTACTCATTGGTTCAATATTAAGGAAAAGATGAGTGTGAGAGCATCAATCCAGAGAGACGTCTCGCCCGAGAGATGAACAAAGTGCTGACGGATTTTTAAAGCGTAAACCTAATGTGCTTTCTGAGAAAATACAAAACATTTATTCGTGTCATTAGGGATGCTAGTATTTAAATTAGTCTCACAGCAAGCTTTGACAAATTTCTTTCAAGACACTATTAGTGTCGGTATTAGTATATTATATCGTTTTACGTGGATTTGTGTTTTATTCCCCTTTTTGAGTTCATCTTGCACTCTTTGCTTTGTCTCTCAGCAGAAATACTTAGAATCCTGAAACAGTTTTCTCTCTTTGCCCTTGGCCTACACTTTTATATGTATACTCGAAAGACATTATAATACTTTTGCTATGTTTGCTATGTAGACACAAATAAATTCAAACAAAGTGAGGCAATGTGATTGGATCCAGCATTAGTGGCTTCTAAATCACCTGATCAAATTTGATGTACCTGGTTGCCATGGTTCTCAAAGTGCGGTCTGGGGATCCAGAAATCCAGGAAGCATAGCATTTTTCTCCTTATCAGTACGGCCTTTCACACCACGCAAACCTTTCAGAGTACCTGAACTAATTGTGGAACTACCCACTTTTTGGCATTTTCGCACCTCCGGAACAGGGTGCGATTTTAGTACCTGCCTTTTTTGACCAGATTAGCTCCTACTCCGGAGCAGGGTCTAACCAGCACAACTGGTACTATCCGTGACGTGAGTAGACGTTGATTGGCCAAACATATATGAAAATGCCCTCACCTGCCATGATTTAAAACGCCGTGTAAACATACCATTCTTTCAATCGCTTTACATATACGTCGACATTCCATGTCCACTATTGTGAAACCCACGAGACACAACAAAAACACAGCTCCGTTCACAGCGTCCTCCATCCTCCAGTTGTCTACGGTGTTTCCGTTGTTGAACGCCGCGCACAAATGACGTCACTGTCGACCGGCTTACGTCACTTCCTAGCGCCCACTGTCGGTGCAAATGCAACCCTTTAAATGGTACTGGGAAATAGTTCACGCAAAATCGCCCAGTACTTTAGTACTGTACATTTAGTTCTGGAACTAAAGTGGTGCGAAAAGCCCTTATTCCCTCATACATCAACTACCAACTACCAACTGGCGAGAGTGAAGGCAAAGGCCTCTGAGACAGCCACATCTTTTCAAACCGCTGCATCACACTCAGAGGAAAGCGCTGTCTGCCCTCTTCAGCATACATGAGCTCACAGATAAAAAAACATGACTTTCTAATGTCACTGTGACTGACAAGGAAGAGAGACTAATGCCATCCTGGCCAATCTTTGCTCTCTTGAGTCCCAGACATGGATAACTGTGGTATCATCAAGATCTGAACTCACAAGCTCTTTATGATGAGGGTGAACACTTTCCTGTTGCGCCACCTGGTTTCAGTGGTGGAAATCACAACCCATCATTATCAAAGTTATTATATTTATATTAAGTGATAAATAGATGCAATTACATATAGAAATTAGCCTGTTTGCTTGGTCACTTCAGTTGATCCTGGTCAATGCAATGCAACCTCAGAAGCTGAAGTAATTAGGTCTATAAAAAGCATCACCTTGAGTCTTTTATTATTATTTTATTAATAAAATTATTTTATGGCTTTGACATCCCTTTCTTACTGGATATAATGCACATTTCCCAGACTTCCCAGATCATCACACAATTGGGGAAATCTATAGAATACCTTTCATACAACATGAGTGCAAATCAATGCAACACTTCATCAGTGAAAAAAAGGCTGAGCTGAATGTAAAGTTTTAATGCATTTGGCATATAATAGAAAAGTAAAATGTAACCAGGAAGTAGATTACTTTAGCTGTCATTGTCTACTTGTAAGAGACTTTAAAGAAAAAGAAAAATGAGCAGGCATAATTTAACGGGTGGATAGTCCTGTTATCCACGCTTCTGTGGTTTATAAGTAAATAGCCCCACAGTGGCTTGGGCTCACCTGGTGCTGCGCCTCAATATTTCCACCTCTTTACCTCTTTTTCAATTGTGACAGGAACAAGAAGTTCCATGTTATGAGTAAAACGGTTAGGCTACAGTGATTAGTTATGCAAAAAATGTCTTACAGTGAATAATACATAAAAACTATTATGTTCTAAGACTTGATCAACTTTAAAAAGGACTTGAGAAACTTAATCCATCAAATGGACATGTCTATGAATTTAGCTCGTAAACCTCTTTCATAAATACCAGCTTATCACTTCCCCTGAAAATCCGCTTTTAGTTTCATTAAACATCAAGTCCTTTCCATACACCGCAAGCCATAGTTGCAAATGAGGCACGTCCTGAGTAAACAAGAGGTCACTTTGTGAAGGTGATGGCTAATTGGGACGATTTATCACCACACGCCGGACAACTTTGACAACTACATGCTTTTTCCCCGCCGTTCATTACTGTTATCTGCAACGAGGGAGCGAAGTATGCTATCTAATCAGCGACTGCAGAAAGAGAAAATGGAGAACAAGGTCCCTTCTGGTTCTTACTCATATGTGGCAAAACTCAAAGAGAAAAGGGGCGCTCAAAAATCAGCAAATGTGGCTTGGATAATGATAAACAAACAAAAAAAATGCCATCCATGATTTTCAGTTAGGCATTGAATGTAGACATAGCCACTCATAATCATTTTTCCCAGTGTGTGTGTGTGTGTGTGTGTGTGTGTGAGTGTGTGTATAAAATATGTCTGACATCTTAAACATTGCTTTTAAAGCATTAAGGCATTTCAGAAAAACAGCAAAATGCTGGGGAAAAAAAGCTGCGATACACTTCAATGAGCCTTCTGAAAGCAAATTTTGTGAAGAGCTCAGCTCTAATGAAAAGCTATTGTAGTACCAAGGCCCAGAAAGCTTTTAATGTCACTCATTCAGCCCATTACTAAGCGTTTAATAAAGTTTGGCTGGGACTTGAAGACAGTGTGGAGAGGAGGTCTGGAGTCCAATAACAAGGTTAGTTTACACATAGTGCTTGATCTGCGATAAGCTTCAGATATGCTGACATTCCATGTACACTGTAATTTGTCAGTAAATAAATAGAATTTACTCGCCGAGACTGACAAATCTGTGATCCGTGTACAGAGAAAACTGGTTGCGCTGCAATTATACTGTATGTAGTTTCATCTTGAAGCTTCACCTTAAAAGCATTTGGACCATCAGGCCTTTCAAATTGGTGCCCATTTTAAAGTGAAACAGAGTTCAGAGTCAATCATGATCTGAAATCAAATGCTTTTCAACTGTATATCTTTGCTGTACTTTCCAAAGACGAGGTCATATGAAAGGTTACGAATGTTAAATGTAAAACTCCACCCCAAAACATATATTTGTGATGTGTTTCGAAATTTCTTGGATGGTGCTTTATTTCCGTTATTCCAGTGAGCAGGGGTAAAAATCTGATTTTGTTGCTACCTCCTTAAAACAAAAGATCAAGGGCTTCTTTTCTCAGCCACCATTTTTCAGTGACATTCAACATCATATTAATGAGAAATCCAACGTAAAAGTAGTGGAGACGTTGGTGCAAATGTTGGAGACAAAGTCCTTACCACTCTAGCTAGATGACAAACACAATGGTGTTGGCGGTATTAGCTTGAAATTTTGGAACTTTTGTGACTTTACAGCCCCGAAACATAAATTTCACTGACATGTTGTGGTTGCATCACAATATCGAACAGTAGCGCTGGGCTTATTGCTGCTCACTTGAGCTGATATCATGCCATAACAATGTGTTGAATTCAAGTTGAGAATCATATGTAACGGAGACACGCCTCTGTTTTACTCAAACTCCATGCCATGTGCATAACTCGTACAACCTCCGAATAACACGTAATTCAGTATTTACATCTGTGTATGTATGATGTAACTCAAGTCTAAATAAGGCCATATGTCCTAAAGGCTTATACTCAAAGGCAAACAAGGAGAAAGTTTGCTTGAAGTTACATCAGCCAGACAGACTGTGAATCCTAAAAGCAAAATCTAGGCGCATGTTATGAAAATGTCACGATACTCAGCCACCTGAGGTTTTTAAAGGGAATGGCCGAGCTAATTTAATTGGATATCACCTTAGCACTCTGCTGCTATATTTTAACCCCACCCATTTTTACAATTACATGCTTCTTTGCCAGGTTACTGATTGCACCAGTGCTAACGAGCATACCAAAAGTATATGATGTCACAATCTTATACCTTGTTTTTGCATTTCCATTTATGAGATCTATAAGTTGTTTTTAAGTGTTGCTAAAGATGCATGATGTATATGTATACATACTCCTGTAATTCTGCAAGGGATTTATTTAAATTCCCAATGATATCAGTGCACTCATTCTGTGCATGTCCTTCCCATGGGTTATCGGTGGTGCTCTTCAGCTCACTCACCTCGCATTATCTCGGTTAATTACAATTGCCATGTGCCCAATCGCCCAGAGCTTTTGAAATAGAATTACCTTGAGAAGGTTATTTATCCAGGAGTATTGGTATTCCAGGGAGAATCCTGCCGTTTCTGAGCATCTGACAGCCTCTTATCTCTGCTGGTTCATCAACAGGTGTTCACTGTCAGCATGGTGCAATCAAAATGCACAGCAGAGCGTTCACACACCTAACTCCGTTTACTCAGATAGATTAGAAAGTGTGTGCTGGGACAGAAAAGTAAAGTGTAACTCCTAAAAAAACCTAAAATGAACTTTCTTTCAGCAGACATTGATTTCAGGCAAATAACGATACTTGTAGCTAGTCGAAGTCAAAAGGCTGGGGGTTGAAATCAAGACTAGAAGTCTCGATGCGTCCAGTGTTTGAAGTTTTGCAATTGAATTTGAAAGCATCTCAATGTCTGGTTTGGAAATTACCCATAAGGATTTTTAGTTTTTAGGATTAATTATGTTGACTGTCACATCCCAGCAGGCAGCCATTTTATTTAGAGAAGAAAAGCTCTTGAGGCAATACTTCCCTCCTGTGCAGATGCTTTATAACCCAATTTATACCAAAAAATAACAAAAAAATAGCATCATTTCAGATATTTTCAGAAAGTATCAGTATTAGAGATAGTTCCTTCGTTGAAAAATTATTAGCATTAGCATGTAAAGCACAGCATGGTGTAAGTTCCATCCTATTATAAAAAAATAGCCAATTGTGAATTCTAAATTGCTTCCTATTTCCCCTATGGTGCCTGTATACAGACCAGCTGACTAATACATTCACTACTCACTGCTGTGGGGAACGGTTAACTAGTCGCGTTGTAGAAAAAACAGAGAAGCAGATGGTAAAGAAATGCAGGCTAAATGTACTTTGTTAGCCTGAAAATATTTCAGACTGGATGAAGCCAATAACACTGTGACCTGTAAATTGATTTGTAATTACATGCTAAATAAAATCGTATTTAAGCTCCCACGCTATGGCATAGTGAATTCTGTTGTGACCAGCACGAATGCGTCTTGACATCAACTGACGGACAGATTTGTTTTCAGATGCTGTTGAAGCCATTGAGTTGAACATGATGGTTCAAATGCAGGGTCATTTTCAGCCTGGACAAACCTCCCAGACCCTGCGTAATCCTTCCAAGGGAGGCTGATCATTGAGCTATAAGAGTGGTTCTGATGGACATGAGCTTCCATGCTGCGCACTCTCATTTCCAGAATCAGTGATTTCGGCTGCACTGCGCAGTCATCCACATGAGTGTGTAACAACATAGCTGGGAAGGTGATATGAACCAGGGGGGGGAGAAAAGACACTTATCTTTGGGCTCTCCTGTTAGGCAAGGGCTCTCTTGTAAAACACACCTGAGGAGAGCTTCTGTTCGGTGCAGCAGAGAGAGTTTAATGGCATAGACACCTTTTATATCCACGTTATGGTCCGGAGCACATTATATAATCTGTATTCTAACTCATAGAATTTGTCTGAATTGTTTCGATGATTACATTCCTCCATTTTCCCGCATAATGACTGATAAATTGATAAAATCTCAATTTCTATTTCTACCTCCTTTTTTCTCCTTTGTCAAAGAAACGCCACTGCAGCACTCCATTCTCTCCGCCGTCTCTCCACGCAGAGCGCGCACTGTAACTTGCACTGCAGATAAAAACCCAAAGTAGCTCGAGGGAGCTTATTTCTCAAACAGCATTTCTGCGGGACGTCATTTACCTCACGAGCCCTGTTGCATATTACATCCAATCATCATCTCCTGCCCTTATCTCCCAGGGACGGGCCACAGTGTGCATCTATTTTCATTATTCACAAGATTTATTGGAGCTCAAGTGTTAATCGTTCGCATATGGCTTAGCGGGGTCGTGCAAGTCTCTTGGTAATGGAGAGCTGTGATCACATTGATGGCCTGTGAGGTCTGATGGATTACATCCTCTACCTCCTTACAGCAGCAGGAATCGGGTGACTGTGAAATTTATATTGACTCACAATTCTTGCTCAGTTGGAGGTTGGTCTCTTAAGACCCATTCAATTCAGCCCCATTGCTGAATGGTGTGTTTTTATTATGACTCATTATTAAATAACATGTCTTTATATGAATTTCTTCACATTTCTGAAAGTACAAAGGAAATCATTGGATTAATAGACACTGTCTAAAAAAAAAACCTTGGTCACATAGTGCTAATTACAAAAGAGCTTCGGTCTGATGATTTGTCAGTGCCACTATTCCACTACTGTTTTTTCCTTAACAAATTATATTCTCACCCGTCTGCTACAATCACAAAACTGTAATGAGGCTCTGGAAAAAAACTTTCATTAATTCGCAAATTTCCACGACCAAGCGAGTGATTCAGTTCTTCTTTTTAACCTTTCTTCCACTTTTTTTTTTTTTTTTTTTTTTACCAATGGCTCTCAAACTGGGTCCCAGAACCCCAGAGGTCTGTGAAGCACAGCCAGGCTTTTGTGATTTTTTTTTTTTTTTTTTTTTTTAATTTACTACAATAGTGGAAACCACAGCACACCATTTTAGTTATTATTATTTATTAACCTCTTTGACTGGCCAGTTTAATGAGTGAGTTTAATTCTAACCTTGATAAACCCCAAAATAAGAAGGACTATAAATAATAAATTTCCATAAACAGAAACACGACTCCAATAAACAGGCAGAATTTTATTGTACACATTTAAATAATGAGTCTAATATTTGAAGAGCTGGATTGTAATTCACAGGAGATACGCTTCATATATTTTACACTTACAGGCCTCCCTGGCTGCAGAAAGTTTGAGATTTATACCACTAGTGATTTTACCAAACAAATCACATAATTTAGCTCGCAGTAGTTAAAGCACCAATAGCAAAACCTATTTTTGAGATTGTGGAGAGACAGAATGAAAAACAAACTCTTTGAGCAATCGATTTCAGCTTCGAAATAATTTGCCTCTTTTGCTGTGAGGCAATTACTGTCCATTCAGTTGCTTTAGTTACAATTCCTCAAGCAAACTGCTGCTTTTACTGAGTTATAAGGTAATATGTGTGTCAGTTGATGTCAGATATTTGCTGACCAAAATGGGGACCTCTACGCTTGTTCATTTTACCTGCAATTACTGCATATTGTTCATGCAAAGCCAACTAGACATTTTAACTGTAAGAAATTGAATAGGAGAGCGCAAATAGCTGCTTTAGTGTTAAAAAGGATTGTAAAGTACATAGCGTAGAAAGTAGCATTTCTTTCTTAGCAAAACATTAAATCTGGCCATTACGTAGAAATCAGGTTATGTTCCAATAATTATGAATACCCTTAGTACAAGCGATGGCTTTAAAGTAACCTTAGAACTAAGGGTATGGAAATCGCACCTAGAAATATGCAGGCTAGTGCTGCTGAATTCTCAAATCTGATTGGTCTGAAGGTGCGGATTCATTTTTTGTAAGTAGCTCCAGCTGCATTCTGATATTTTATCACTTCTATAGTAACTACAAGTTGCACAAGACAGACTTCTGAGGGACTGTTTATTGTTGTTATAACATAAGTGACAACGGGTGCATTCAGTGCATGTTGTTACTGGAAAATATTCAATGTCAGGTTGCTAACAGTAACTTCACTTAGCATCAACCATCTAATCATTATTCATTTTCCAATAACAACACGCCTAGTCGTGGTTTACTCCTTAATTAATGTGGGATATTAGAACATTGTTTTAGGCTCGGCTTGTTAAGGAAATGTCTGACAGGATCATTTCCATTTCCATAGCATACCCTATTAAAACATTTTAATGAGATCTCAGTTTCCAGCCATCAACAACAAGCAGAACTCCTTCACTGGAAGTGCAAAGGCTAAGGCTTTTAACATGTCCTCCATCGGAAGCAGTGTGTTACGCTAATAATGCTACATATAATGGGTTGCAATAACACTTTCAGAGAAATGATGCAATTCGTATCGATTCATTCTTAGCCAGCCATCTTGAAAATCCTTGCTAGCCAATACTGAAACAATCAGATGTCGATTAACGCGAAACCCTGCAAGAGACAGAGCGAGAGAGATAGAGAGTGAAAGAGAGAGAGAGCGAGAGAGATAGAGAGTGAAAGAGAGAGAGAGAAAGAGAGAGAGAGAGAGTGAAAGAGAGTTACTCAGGCATGAGAAGGCATACAATGGCTGCATTACTCCTGACATTTCGAGGCTATTGTTTTTCACAGCTCGTAAGGCTGCCGAATCAAGGAGGTGACTTTTCACACCTGTAGCCATAAACAAATGTGCTGCTATTTTTCTTAGGTTTGGTCCTTCTGTAGAGCGAAACTGTGGAATTATAAAGTTCTATATGGCAAAACAAGAATTTACCAATAGAAAAAGATTTCCACATCCTCCCAACCTCATCAATCCCAATTTAACCTCTGTATATGATGAGTAAGGAATAAATTATGGCAATGCGTACTAATTGGAAAATAATTGACAGGGTGGTGTGATGTGACCTGACGTGAAGCGGAATTACTGTAACAATAACAATCCCAAAAGCACATAAAATCTTATAGCATATCAATTTGTCAATGGTTAAAATGTTATTTATTAAAAGAACAACAAAACATATGTTTTATCAATTTATAATTATGCTTAAAGTCACTGAACATCTGTGAAATAAGTTAGTTCCTGTTATCACTTACCATATAGCAGCTATAAACTGTCGTTACCTCACCAGCCTCTCACTTTCTTCGGCATGTTACCAAGAAATCGGAAAACGCAAAGCCCGATGTCCTGAAGACTTTCCTGTGTCGGGAAACTTACTGAATGTTATCAAGCACTGACACTGGAGACTCCTTACAAATATGTCAAATAAACAACTCCTTAGAGAAGACTTTACCATGTCAACAATTACACATGTTCTTAAATTAAACATGTTCTTAAATTCATTTATTAGGCTTAGATACAAGTTCCAGTGAACGAGTTGTCACCATAGCAACGATAACATAGTAGGACAAGCGTATAAACATAAAATGTACTGTCCGCGCTGCTGTTTAAAAAGAATCAGCACCTTCTAACCAATCAGAATTGAGAATTCAACAGCACTGAGGTATATATTATATTACAAACCCGATTCCAAAAAAGTTGGGACGCTGTGAATTATTGTGAATTGTGAATAAAAACAGAATGCAATGATGTGGAAGTTGAAAAATTTCAATATTTTATTCAGAATACAACATGGATGACATATCAAATGTTTAAACTGAGAAAATTTATCATTTTAAGGGAAAAATAAGTTGATTTGAAATTTCATGGCATCAACACATTTCAAAAAAGTTGGGACAAGGCCATGTTTAGCACTGTGTGGATTTTAGGAATAGGAATGTTGTCCCATTCTTGTCTAATACAGGCTTCTAGTTGCTCAACTGGCTTAGGTCTTCTTTGCCAAATGTTTTCTATGGGTGAAAGATCTGGACTGCAGGCTGGCCATTTCAGTACCCGGATCCTTCTTCTACGCAGC
>CM074970.1:12150542-12164279 GCA_037577455.1 Pangasius macronema
TGTCCAAACATGCAACTCATATTTGGTGATATAATGCATGAAGAAGATAAAAGATAAATGTTGTTATCCTTATTAGCCATTAATCAATTGCAGTGAAGTAATGTGTAGTGGGCACATGCATTTAAAGAGGTGCAACATAGACCCCATGACCAAACATACAACACGAATTTGATCTAAATCAGCCAATGCACTTAGGAGATATGACTCTTCCTGTTTCCGTTTTTGTCATTAATTTAATCTGAGTTTTTGAGCATGTTAAGGGCCCCAAAATCCCCCCAAACCTTGAAAAAAGAAAATCCTTAAGAAAATAATAGGGCCCTGCACACTTTCAGTGCTTGGGCCCTAATAACTGTTGTTATGGTGGGCTGCGAGTTCCACTGCTGTAACTGTATTAAAAAAAATTCTCAAACCTCAAGGCTATAACTGTAGACCTCTAAGGTATTGCCAATGGAAAGAAACATGCCCTCATTCTGCCTTTAAAACAACATTCAGGAGGTTCTCTTACTTTGGTCTCAGGTCCATTCAGACCCCAGAAATAGCACAATATTTTTATCTGACTTTAACGAAGAATTTGTGTACAGTGGAACAAATGAACAGTAATTCTTATCAAGAAGAATGTTACAAATATCAAACCTTGCTGTTGTAAACATTTGCAGCTCAGCAGTTCAGACAACCTTGTCGGTCACGCTCATTTCGCAGAACTAATCCAGAGACTTCATGGTGTTTTGCCAACTTCAGCTCTGGCTGTTGCAGATTTGATAGTTATCTGTCACAGAAGGGAGAAGCAGAGCAGAAATAATGTACAATATTCACAGCCCAAGCCCCAAATCCTGCATTTAATGCTATTAATATTATTGCTACACTGCAAAAATTACTTCGACTTCTTTTATTATGTCTGTGGTTCAAGTACATAAAATACCCATTGTCTGCAAGCAATATATGAAATCTCTTTGGTCCTTTCAAACAATCGTAGAACTTGCCTGTCTTCAAATATTTTGAAAAGAGCTTTGTTATGTTTCGTCTGAGGTCTTGCTTTGACTGACCACTTTAAGATGAAAGCCTGGTTTGAAATCATTCTTGTCAAGATAGCGTAATCGTCAAGTTAGCGTTTCTTTGAAGTCTCCAGTGTCACTGTTAGCAGGCCAAGCACGTTAGCATCAAGCCATTTGTTTCTCGAGGTTATTGTGTACTGACTTGTGATTTCTTAAATGTACAGAAGTGTCCAAAAACAGATTAGCTGCTCAGACACTGGGAATATTATAGCTGCGCCATCCTTGAATCTGATTGGGGCAAAATCTGTGATGAGGGAAAGTGGGAAAGTCTAGCTCTAATTTATGATCAATGTATGTATCTATACAGTATGCTGCTTAGATAAAACAACAACAGCTTGGCAAAAAACAACTCAGATGAAAGTCATTATGTGAAATGTCAGAATTCACATAATTGATTCCCCATGGTGCTCATCAACGCTGACGGTAAATTCTCCCACATCAACAACAATTACAGCAAAACACCACACATAAAAGTCACACATTAAAAAAGTAGAAGACCTGCCAACCTTCACGCATTTCGCCGTGTTTTAATATTAATCATTCGAAAGAGCTTTTTTTTCCCCAGTAAAATGGCAGATGAGATATTTCAGCATAAGAATATGGAAAGATTGACGATTGTGTAGGAGTTCTGAACCCTCGATATTTACTGACAGTCCCTGGAAGCCCTGCCTTAGTAGTCTTTTGCCTTGTGCTCTTGAAAGATGCAGACTCACTTTCTGTCAATGTGGAGAATGTGTTGAGTTCAGCAATGCGAGATAAAATCTACCAATGTACTATGTTTGACTCAAGTTAATATTAGACAACTAAAGAGTTAGTAGGGATGTAAGACAATGGCACTGTGCCTGTATGTGTTCAGTGCCCCATATATCCGTATCTGTATTCAAATTTTAAGGCGTGGCCTAAAACTGAATTTTTTTTTTTTTTTAATTAGATGTAAATTCTACCTCTAATCTAGCCATGGGGGTCACAGTCCAGTGACTTCCGCGCCGCAGGGTTCGGGCCTAGTTATCTCTCCCAACGCAGTCCTTCCCGTAGGCCGCATTTGGCAACGGTTTAAATAAGTACGGAATTGTCAGATGTAAATTCTACCTCTATTTCTCAGGAAACAATGGAAAACACTGAGGGAAAAAAACTGAGTTTGAAATGTCAGCACCGTGGGCATGGTGTATGAATTCTGCTGCAACTTGAGTTAATAACTGGTGTAGAGATAAGCGTGGGACTGCTTTTAATCCCACTCATGGGGTTGTTGTTTTGGTTTAAATCTTCCCATTATAGTTTGTAATGAATTTAAGTGTTTCTTTTGATGGGCTTCCTATTCATATCTTCATAACTGTTTAGAACACATGATCTGTTCAATCAGGATAACGTATTTGTGTTAGGTTACATGTGTAATAGTTAATATCAGTTAATTATATTATATTTATTTGGGATGCCACGGAAGAATTTCAGCCAAAAATGGTCAAAAATTGGTGAAAATTTTGACTCCCAATAAAAAGAGTCAGCAGTGGAGATAAGATCATCTTGGGAAGTGGATTATTTCATAAATTTTGTCCTCAGGGCATCCAGTTCTGACTTAACTCAGTTTAGTGAACAGAGACCAGAGGTTTCTCTACACATTCCACTTGTGTTATCAGCGCACACTAAATCAGATTCACCGACTTGACTTAATTCTGTGTTGGTCAGCGGTTTGGGTTTCCATGGTTACAAGTAATGCTTTCTGCTGCCAATCTGATTTGAGTTATTGTCCTTTAGCTGTGTAATATTTTGTTTGACTTTTTAAAGGGTTGATACTGCTAGGTTAGTACGGTTATCTCCAGAATTATTTGCTGAGAAGTTCTCTTGTCCGCATTTTAAATTAATTCTGTTTACAAGGTGAGTTGACGAATGAAACTTAGCTTATTTTTATATTTTATAAGAATTTTTTACTGCTTTTTTGTCATCTTTGGAAATATGATATATTTTTTAAATCCCACAGGGTCCTACATCAGTATTACGAAAGCAAGAGGGCTTTCAAAATGTTAAAGAGACATGGTTTTGGACAAGTCAGATAAAGGCAGTTAAAAATGTATTACTGATGGAAATGGCTTTTAAATCACCATACCCAAAACACTGCAGACTTAACACTATATTGTAATGTGTGTTTAGCGAAGGCAGGAGGCAAGTGTGTGAACTCGGTGTGTTCTTTATCAAAGGCAGTCAAGGAATCGTAGTCAGAAGTGAAAGCGAGGAAGGCAGCTACAAATTAGGAAAGCCCATAATCACAATCAGTAACACAGGGGCGAGTCGGAAAATGGAAGAGACACGAGAAAACACAAGGCTCAGAAATGCACAGATGCAATCGACAAGACTTTGCAACAAAACATAAAAACAACAGGGTATAAATAGACAAATTAATTAAGGGATAATACGAAACAGGGGAACACAGTGTGATAACAAGCCAATGATAGGACATGAGTGGAGACAGAACCAAAACAAAGGCATATGGCAAAACAAACACAAGCGCATGATGTGAACCCAAAGAAAAGTGGCATTAAAGCAGTGCTTATACCAGTACTCAATCAGCTACTTTAGGATGTTAGTTTTACCTAGAATGACTACTTGTTAGAATGTGATTACCCTGTTAAAACTTTGACTTGGGAGAGTGTCCAGAAAATCCACTTGCAAAGTGTCGCCTTGGCAAATTTCACTAAATATTCTGGTCTCGTTCTATACCTCTTCTTCTATCTTCTGATCGTTCTCATCGTTCACTTATGCAACTATCTGTCATGTCTATCTTAGCAAAGCAGTATTTACTTGCAGCCTTATACAAAGATTGCAAATTGAACAACTATGTAATTAGTGTCTACACATGCCCAAATGAATGTAATCGATGATTAATTGAACTTTGATGTTCTCCTTTTCGTTTGTTTTTTTGTTAATGAAGCACGTTGGATATGTAGAAGAGCTATGGTTGGTTTTGCCGAAGGGGGGCTGTGTAATTGCACTGGGATCTAAATGGAAAAGTAGAATAGCTGTTGTTTTGCTCATTTGGTATGCTCATCCAGTACAGGCTTTGCAAGAACTTGCAAGAGATATTACACCAGGGAGTCATCGATCAAATCTAAGTCCGAGATGAGATTTTTAACATAAAGTGACTTCAAACAAGTTAGTGTGTATTAATAGAGGTTACGCTACAGGCTACACCACAATATAAACTATTTGTTTTAAGTTTTAAGCTAAAGTATGTTATGTTAATACAGAACTATACTATGTAAAAACTATGCAGTTTTTTAAGCTGGTCTATTGTATGTTTATTTGACGGATTCAGGACACTGTAATGTGTTGGTTCATACTTGTTGGCCATTAGCATTGTAACTTAGCAGGAAGTCAAATTGTTCCCGCTCAACAGCTTAAGAATTTGGAGGAATCTTCCAGTTCCTGCTTGCAGCTGACAGTGTCACTGCTGTTTTTCACAAGCTAAAGGGCTTTTTTTATATACACTACATGCCTCAGACCTGGTCGGTCACTCAGGATCCTCAAATTTTTCACAATTGGAGTACACTGGACAAATTTGGACTCTTTACTTTGACGCTTAAAAGATAGAGAGTTAAAGAAATATGGGAAACATCCCAGTTTGAGGCAATGGGAATGAGATTATTACGTCCTGGTGCACAAGGCACTGAATCTCCCAGTGGAAAGCCAAAGCGGCACATGCTCACGTGATGGATCTGCAATGCTCTGTAATGATTTTGTTGCCACCTGACACAAACTCCTACATGCTTCAGGACATCCAATGTGGGCTTTTTTGTCATAGGCACCATAATGAGCCTAAGACTTGTCCCCAGGAAAAGACAGTACATTCTGATGTGTGCTTAGGCCGCCACTGGATTTTGCTAACCGCTATCTAGGTCACCTTATTTTGCAGTGAGAAAACAGGAAAACATTTATCCACACACTGTAATGGGTTCCTGAGTGTTTGGGCCTTTTCCTTCTTTACTCTTTTCTCAGCAGAAGCATAGTACCAAGCTAAGATGTATGTACTGGAATATGGGTTTTCTTATGGATTTTACATACAGTATTGTTAGTTGTTATCTTAAAATTAGTAGTTTAAGCAAACAAGGGCAATGAAAGTTATATTAGGTTGTATTATATTAGCTTAGCCTTAACCCTTTACTGCACATTGTTGCCATATGGCAACAATTTACAAACTAACCCCCTATTTTTTAATTTTAATTTTGAAATATATTTTTTATTTCTTGAACTAATTCAAGTAATAAAAATCCATAAAAAAATAAATAAATAATTCATGCAGTAGAGGGTTAAGTTGTAAAATATGGTACAAATGCAATGTAAACCGTAACCACAACTTTTTATACAATATTTTATATGGATCTATAGTAACAACTTGCACTGGGCCTTATATAGCAGACACACCACATAAATAGATTTAAAAAAAAAAAAAAAAAAAAACATGTTCATGTAAAGCTTTCTGTCAGGAGACATTTTCTTTTGCTTCTTTTTTTTGTCTTATTAAGAATAAAAAATTAAAGGCTGGTGAAGGAACCACTGTTTATAGCTGCTAGAAGGTAAGTCACAACAGGAACTAGCTAGCTTTGTTAACTTTCCATAATTTTAAATAGATAATGTTTATTCTTTAATGAATAAAAAAAGGTTAGGATTGGCAAACTGCTGTAGTATAAACACTTTGAAATATTCGGTTATTGGAAAATGATCTTCTTAGTGGTGATGATGGTAATTCCATGTCGCTTTATTTATTTATTTACTACCAACCCTCAACATGTGCTAATAGAGTAAATGCTAATCAGCAAGTTCAATTCAGGCTGGACCACCAGTTGGAAACTACTTCTGAAGATTTGGGCATTTTGAAAATGGTTCTCATTATTTTTTTTTTGGAGCTTTTAGAAGTTGTTAGAAGAAATTTAGAAGAAAGGTCCACTTGAAGTAATCTGGGCACCTCAGAGCATTTCGAGGATATGGAGTATGGGCATTGTCACTTCAAATGAAGATATGAGGTGAAAAGAAGGGGTGGTCGTGTCCTTTGTTCAAGGGCAGAGGACGGTTGATGATCACCAGGTGGTAAATCCCCAGAACCGCTTGGAAAACAGCGATAAGTGTCTGGATACCTTTATCCCACCATTTTCATGTAAAAGGAGCTGAAGGGTGAAGAGACAGTGTCGGAATGAGGTGGGATGCTCAGGAGCGTGCGTGACAAATGCTTGGGGAAATCTGAAACGAGCCACCTTTTGAATATTTGAATAACTCTCTAGTGTTTGATTTTGTTGATTTTGTAAGGAATACATTACACTGCCATACTGTGGGCTGACCTCCTGTGTGTGTGTGTGTGTGTGTGTGTTAGATGTTTTCACCTCATATAGACCTTTTTTTTCATTGAACCTATATTTTATCGTCTAAGTAACAACTGTAACAACTTTTTCTAACAAAAAGTAGGTTGGAATGTATTCCTGCGTTTCCAACTGATGTTATTTTTGGACATGAAAAGCACTCGCATATGTCTTTCATTTTTCCATCTCCTCGCAAACCTAGTAAGGGCCATTTTTAAATAACGTTTTGACATTCAGGACGCGGAAGGCAGCAGACATCATGCTGCGCATAAATGGCTAGTTATCAGCAGAAAGTGCTGAAGCATAGCAGTGGCAGATGCAGAGGCCCTGCCAATGTAATACTGTCTGCATGAGTTAGCATCAGAATGCTAGCCCTGTTCTCCTCAAGACAGGTGCTCTCTCCTTTCACAGAAAGTTTTTCAATAAAAAAGAGTAACTGTCTTATTGACTACCCACCTACCACTTGCCCTAGTATATCTTCCCATATTTCATTCTGATCTCACTGGGATGTAGCCAGGATTCTACATAACGTAAAGAAAGCGAAATGTCCTTTTAACCACAACATATTGACTGACTCTGTTGGTGGCTGGGAACAAGTCGTTATCAGCCATATGGGTGTTGAACCAAATCGACTCTTCTCTGTTCTCTGGCTTTGTATCAACTTGCCAGGGCAGGAATTAGCATGTCTAGACAACAAAAGGAGGTCCTGCCTAGTATGTAATTAAAGATTTTAGCATGACCAACTCCACTACAGAGCAGTTGGTGGACTGAGAATTGGAAGAATGTGAGCTGCTCCAGTGATTGTGATGATCTTGGGTCTTTTATTTGTCCTCACCTATTAGGTTTCCCATTACTCTCCAAACCAACCACCCCCACAAGACTCATCTATAATTCACCAAGTTGCACTTCATGTCCTCCAAGACAAGATGGCAATTAATTAGTCTTTTTGTTCATTAAGAAGCCCTACTTCTAAAAGACAGTCATGTTTTATTTTTGTTTTAATTACTTTGCCTTTTGGCAGGCAGTGGAATTTCAAGATGCTTCAAAAAGGAGACCAGTGCAACAAGTAATTGAAGATATGCTTACTAGTTATATAATTGTATATTTACTCATTTGTAATGTAAGTGAGGGGTTCAGATGGTGGTTATCCATCCATTTTCTGTACCCCTCATCCTACATATCCTATCCCAGGGGACCCGGGGCACAAGGCAGGGGACACCCTGAACAGGGTGCCAATCAAACACACACTCCCACACACCATGAACAATTTATAGATGCGAATCAGCCTACGATGCATGTCTTTGGACTGGGGGAGGAAACTGGATTACCCAGAGGAAGCCCCCAAAGCACGGGCAGAACATACATGCAAACTCCATGCACACAGGGCGGAGGTGGGACCCGAACCCCCACACATAGTATTTAAATCGTAAGGATGTAACATAAAGTTATTTAAAATGGAAAATAATTAAACAAACAGTTGCACCAGTTGCATGTTCATATGGAGATTGGAAGTATTTTAATTATTAATTTCACATATTTGAATTATATACACATTTCCTGTGGTGTATTTAATAAATTTACATTTTTGCCAATGCATTTTTTCTTTGTTTTGAACTTGCTAGAGGTAAGTAGTTAAAAAGTAAAAATATAACTCAAAATTGAGTTTTGATAATAAAGGAAAAATGGCAAAAAATGTATTAAATATACCGCTAGGGAGAAAATCTGTCCTTATTTCCCTCTCAAATGTAAACATCTCACTTTATTGTTAGAGTTTCGACTTGCAGACTGAGCACCATGACACTTAAAATGACAAGTGTTTCTGCTGGTGCTTCATGTAAAGATTGGCATTAATGTTGAGCCTGGCTGCCTAACTGCCTGTTCCACCCATTAACTACATCTTAATGAATATTAAATGTAACCACTGGGACGGCTCAGGTGGCTTTATCCGTAGCCACATTACCTGCTTCACAGCTTCCAGTTTTAATTATTTGTTCATTCACTGAGTGGACTGCAGGACAACTGAACTTCTGATCATCAAGCCTCAGAAGAGTGGCGTCCCCAGGATTTGGCAGCTTAATTAGGTAAATAGTTGTAAACTGTCAGTGAAGGTGCTTGGAAACAGCTCATGGTACTAACCCTTGCTAATTGACAGAGCAGATTTTGCCAAATGTTTTCCTGCTGCAGGTGGTTGATTGCACTCAGTGATGATTTTAGAAAATAACAGGGTCTCGCAAATTCATAGAAATTACCATGACTCAATCTGTGTGAAAAGTTACAAATGTTAAAGTTAGGAATGATGACAGTGTGTTCATGTCATGTCATAACTATGGTATTTACACTCTGAATGATTACACTCAGCGCTGTTCATCTAATCAGACTGAGGAAATAACAGCTAAGGTTTGATAGACAAATACAGACAGAGCTATAGTCTATAGTCGATAATGAATAAGTGTTTGAGGGCATGATTTCAGACAGCACTTTAGGTTCTCTCAGATGGATGGATCAACCATTTACATTAAAAAAAAATGGGGAGGCACCCAGGGCCAATCAAATATCACTGCCACATGAGCCACCCTCCAGCTCCACCTCTGATTGCGGGCGAATAATCAAGACAGGGTCAGATCAGGGCATGCTCTGATATTCTCTTATATTCTTATAAAAGCATCAGCTAAGGACATACTCTGATTGAAGTTCTTGTTGACTCTGGAATGTTCAGTGATGCTGCTCACTTACATGCAAAATGGGACATGCTTCTACTATTCTGTCAGATTTAGCAGCCAACTTGCACAATGTTCCACTGCAGAGAGAGAGAGAGAGAGAGAGAGAGAGAAAGAGAAAGATACGGAGAAAGAGGGAGAGATGAAAGGCATATTACACATTTATTCACATAAAACACATCTTCTTCATTCTCCTTTCTCGCCCTGTGCTTTAGTTTTGTTTTTCTTTTTTTCTTAGTAGTTAAGGTAGAGATATTAGTGTGTCACTGTAATGTTCAACATTTATTAAAAAAAAAATAAAATAATAATAATAAAAAAATGAAAAATAAATAAATAAAACCTAAATGATGAAAGTGGAACACACATCTGGTCTTCTTCTGAGATCCAACTCCCTCAGGATTGCAGCTATAAATGCAGATGTGGAAGTGCATGTCAATTTAATTTTTAATTAGGCCTTCTTTAATTAGTCCTCTCCAGAAAATGGCCTTGTCTGAGCACCAAATTGTTGAGGACGCGCCATCTGAAGCTGTACACTATCTGATCCTGAATGTGTTGGATTATTTTCATGCATAAAGTTCTCTCAATCTGTCAATGAAAAAAGAGTTTCTTTGCTCCCAGGTTCTTTTAAAGGAGTTAAACAAAAGAGACTTCAGTCCTGGATGAGTTAGAAGTCTATGTCATTTTATGTCTAATTCAACTCATTAGGTAATAATAAAGGTCTTCATGGGCTGGGTTTGTTGTATGACACTTCTTTATGAGTCAAAACTTACAGAAAAATCATGAAGTGAGCTTCTCATTAACTTAGTCTTGAAAAACTCAAAATAGGTCTCGTTTGTCAAGGTGGCATTGGTTTGTGGCTCCAATTTATCACAAAATAACTGGGAAGGAACTCAAGAGGTCTGTGACATCATGACACACCTTTAGCAACCTCATCAAAAAGGGCCAGCATGGTCACTGAACCTGAGACATGCCCACTGGGAAGGAGGAAAAGGATGATGAGGCCTTGCAACTTGCCTGGAACTCGGACAAACACCACTACATCGCTGCCAAAAGACTTTTGGAAAGTTCAAACTAACTCAAAGAATGTTCCAGAAACTTTGGTCAAAGATGCAGCAATCTTTCAAAGTTCACCAGACATCTCACCTTTACTGAAAGAGGAAGAGACAAATAGCCACTTAGCTGAATCCTTCCCTTGCTCCCATGCTGATTGCATTCAATCAATCAACTCTACCTTTGCCCGCGTTGTCCGGGCCCTTGGGTGCCGAGCTTTATTTCTAATTTGGGAAAGCCAAGAATGCTATATTAAGATAAAGCCAGAGTAAATTGAAGGTATCTGCAGAACAATGCTGCAGACTCTCAGGCTTGATTGCCTCCTGACTGTCCTTCATTAGGGAGCAGTGACTCTGCACTTCACCCACGACAGGCAATAGGATTCTGTTTAGCCCACCTACACTGTTTAGCACTCAAGACATTGACGGACTGGAAAGATACTGCTCTCGGAGCCTCTTAAAGTCATTAGGCCTTGCTTAGTGATTGATACCTTTGGTCTCCTTTGATCTAGCCAACCAGATCTTACTTAAAATGTGGAGGAATACTAACAAGGCAAACCGGCTTCACTGGTTTTCCATACTAATGAAATTGTAAAAGAAGTTTCAACCACTAAACCAGTTTTTGTGTTAGTCTGCGTGAATTTATTCATTTTCAGTTTGGACCCATGTATTCCAAGCCTTTTTCAGAGAAGTCCAGTCAGCTGACTAGACTTCATATAGTACCAGGGCTGGATGGTATAAATGGGATTACCTTTTACATCAAACTAAGGCTCAGTTTTTGGAATGAACGTTGCCTGATGGCTTATTTATTGGTGGCATGGTGATGTAGTGGGTAGCATTGCAGCCTCACAGCTCCAGAGTCACCAGTTCAATTCTGACCCATGTCTGCATGGGTTTTCTTCAGTTTCCTCCCAACTCCCAAAACATTACAATAGGTGGATTACCCTAAATTGCCCCTAGGTATGTGAATGGTTCCCTGTGATGGACTGGTGTCACATCCAGGGTTTATTCTGGCTACAGTATTCCCAGGATAAGATGCAGATCCACTGCAATCCTGACCAGGATAAAGCAAGGGGTGAGAGCAGTTATTTATGGACCTATTTAATTATTTAAATGAATTATTTTTTACTTTTGTTGAACCAAAAAAGGTACCACCAACACTTGTAAGAAAAATACACAGAATGGTATGAAGGTACAAGACTGGGGCTGATTTCTTTCTAGTCCAGACTGTACATTCACACAGCCTATCAGTGACAGTCGTGTCAGGTGATTACTCTTGGTAAACCATCTCTATTTAACCCCAGCTCACGGACACATCCATATCATGTCATGATACTGTACAAGAGTGTGGTTCATGGCATAGATTCTCACACCGGGCAACCACTTGGTTGTCTTTGCCCTTACTAAGTGCACTAAGGTCTAATAGTGTGTTTTGTGTGTGGCGTGTGGGCTAGAAAAAAATCAGCCCCAGCCTTGCTTCTTTATGTGTTATTTTTCTTATGACCACTGGTGGTCTTGTTGCTCTCAGTTCCATAAAAGACCAAAATAATCCACCTTATGTCTTTTTTGTCTAGTCCATTTACACAAGCCACTCCTGAAGAAAACTAGCAGTGTTCTATTTCCATTGAGCGCATCTGGTAGGACCGAGCAATACAATCAAACAGGCAAGGAAAATGGTTTGATTTGGACATTTTCTTGACTTTTCTTTCCAAACAATAAATACATGTCAATGACAGCAAATTCATGTCCACTTAACTGAATTTGAACTGGCTTAGAGATTTTTCCATGGTAAACCTGCCTGGGACTTGATGGACCCAAGTAAATCAACAAAGCCACACAATACACACATTGTAGGGTTTTTTTTTGTGTGTGGCTTTTACCACAGCACCTTCAGGATTTAGGTAATAGTGATTTTTTTAGAACTCTGAGTGCATTAGATCCTCAGTGAACCAAGGCTAAAATGTGATAATGGATGTCTGGCTTTGCACAAAGCAATAGAAGAGAGAGAAGAGTACATACACTCTCTCTCTCTCTCTCTCTCTCTCTCTCTCTCTCTCTCTCTATCTATCTATCTATCTCACTCTCCATCTCTCTCTCTCTCACACACACGCACACACAAACACGTACACATGAACCACTATCAAGTACTCAAAGCAGATAATTAGAGATAAGAGGCATATTTTGTGCTCCATCATGTGTGTTTACTAGCACAGCACTTCGTTGTATCCACCTACCATGAGAGAACGCATTAAAGCTACAGAAGTAAACATATACATACAAATAAATGACTATGTGCAGAATATCCAGTACAATAAAAATCTAAAAGACACATCTCAGGATGCAAAACATACACAGTAACATATGAATAAGATTAAAGCATCTCTCAGCTCGATCAGAAACTGCGATGTAACTCCTGACCAACACAGCATACTTCCCCAAATCTTTGCAAATCTGTTTTTCTCAGCTATTCTATTCCCTTAATAGCCTCTGTTCCATTTGCCTTGTCTTATCTGAGCTGTGAATTCGAGAACTGAAGTTTCAGGAAGTTCTGCTAGAAAGTAGGGCGCGTAGAGTTACACAGCCCGATCGTTGTGTTTCTTTTTCCCTTTATATAGTGTATGCCCCATCCAGAATATAGATCAGGTTGCAATATAGCACCATCTGTCCTTGAGAACAAGTGAAATTGTGATACCCTCACCTTCAGCATCTTGAATTCACATTTGTGACTTATTTGATGTGCAGCAGTCAGACACACCCCATTGAAATCTACCTCCACAGCGACAACCAGTCTAAAAATTATGCTGTGTGTATACTGCCTGAATAGACAAAGAGACAGACTTGTTAAAACAATGAATGTGTCTTGTCAACTGCCAGTAGCTCTAGTGTTTTTTCAACACTGTTACACTCACCAACCACTTTATTAGGAATACTTGTAGACCTGAACATTCATGCAATTATCCAATCAGGCAATAATGTGTGAGCAGCACAATCCAAATCATGCAGATACTGGGCAAGAGCTTCAGATAATGGTCCCATCAAACATCAGAATGGGGGAAAATTATGATCTCAGATACTTTGACCATGCCATCGTTGTTGGTGCCAGAGGGGCTGGTTTGAGTATTTGAAAAATTGCTGACCTACCGGAATTCTTCACAAACAAAACACTCAATAGAGTTTACACAGAATGGTGCAGGGAAAAAAAACATTAAGTGAGTGGCAATTGTGTGGGAAGAAATGCCTTGCTGAGGAGAGAGTGGCCAGAATGGCCAGAGTGCTTCAAGCTGGCAGGAAGTATACAATAACTCAAATAATCGCTCTTTTTAACTGTGATTATTTGAGTTACTGTATATGTGATGCAGAAATGCATCTCAGAATGCATAAGATGCCAACCCCTGTGGAGCATGGGCTGCAATAACAGAAGACCACATCGGTTTCCACACCTTTCAGCCAAGGACAGGAATCTGGTGCTACCTATATGTTTGATAAATCTTTTGTCTTATAATATAAATGAATATTACACTATGATGGAATGGGTGGAGAAAGGTGTCGGGAGTTCTGTGTGATAGAATAGTATCAG